>SNQJ01S0052796.1:50141-74980 GCA_010110895.2 Picea sitchensis | reverse complement strand
TATATATATATATATATATATATATATATATATAATTTTATTTTTCCCCATGGTGGGTGTGTTACAAAATGGTATTAGAGAATGGTTATAACACTTGACCTGCTTGGGCTCATGGACGAGCCACTTAAAAACTCTATTTAGAGCACTTTTAAAATAATGAAACTCTACCTTACCTCTTTCTTAAAAAGTCTGATTTAAAAATGTTATTAAAGGAAGGAATGAAACTTTCTACTGTGTGTATGCACTAAGAAATTGAACCGTGTATTGTTCCTGAACTAATATACTAATACCTAACAATAAGTGTTTTTGTCAACATTTGAGCAGTCGGTAAATCACGGGAAAACTCCAATACTAAAGGATAGTGACATGTCATGAAGTGGGGAATGGCTCCCACAATAGAGACAAAGAATATGGTGAAAGGAGGGTGGTGGAAATGCCTCCATATCTGGTTGTAACTGTAAGAAGCCTCAGGTCCAAGTTATAAACTTTCAAGGCTGACAACGAGATATTGATAAAGGAGCAAGAGAAACAAATAGAAATTAGTGCAATTTTGCTACAAAGCTTATCTGACATACAGAGGAAACTACAACATGAACCCACAACCAGTCATGTGGACCAATGAAACAAGAAGAGAAGTCGAAGTCCACCTGAGACTCAAAAACAAGACTCCATAAGTGACTCCACTGGGAGAAGTACCGTGAAGAAGGTCCAACCTGGAGGTAGGGGCCGCTCATCGGGAAAGTCCTCTCGAAAGGAAGCTGACAACTCTAAAGGATCTTCTAGTAGTAGGGCCAACTCACATTCTTAGAGGAAAGGAATGAAACGAAAGCATTCCAAAACCCATGGTCTTGAAGAGTTCAAGAAATCCAAACCACCCTCTTTCGACGAAGAGATAAAGAAGGGAGAAGAGGTGGAAGCTTAATTGCTTGGTTTAAAGAAGTATTTCAGAGTCCATGACTACTCTAAAAACTTGAAGGCTCGAATAACCATCTTCAACCTAAATGGAAGGCTTTCCATATGGTGGGAAGACCTTAGGAATGTGAAAGGAGTCCATGAGAAGGACTTGTCATGGAAACAGTTTGAGAAATACTTCAGGAATAAGTATCTGTCAGAAAAATACATGGATGGGAAAACTAAGGAATTCTAAGAACTTCGGCTGGGACAACTCACCATAAAGGAATTTGTCAATAAATTCCTTGAACTACTGAGGTATGTACCCTACATAAAAGATGAAAAAGAAAAAATGTAGCGGTTCATTAGTGGGTTACCTCAGACCTACCGAGATAGGATTGAGTTTGACGAACCAAGGACATTAGAAGAAGCTATACAGAAGGAGAGGTATTTTTATGAATAGTTTGGGAGCAAGACAAGACAGCACGAGGACTGGAAGAAGAAGAGTAGTTTAGGATTCCAGAAGAAAAGGTTTAACTCTTCAAGATTTATGAACTATGGAAAAAATTCTAGGGGGATCCTTCCTGCTAGAAATGTATATCAGCAAAATTTCCCCTCTCAAAGTGGAAATAAACCTTTTCAGCCATTCCCAACAAAGACTGATAACCTAAATAAGGAACCCGTAAAATGCTGGGGTTGTGGAGAAAATCATAGATTGAGGGACTGCCCACATAAACAACAAAATAGTAATGGGGTCTACAATATCCAAGAAGCTACCACCATCAATTATGTTTCTAGGAGAATCCCACAAATATATGCAGCCTTGGACAATAATCAAGAGGACCACCAAGCTTCAGTAGTGGAGCTAGAAGGTATGATCGCCAACCATCCAATTTCTATTTTAATTGAACCGGGTTCTAATTTGAGTTATGTATCCCCTAAGACTGCCAATAAGTGTAAACTGCAACCAATTAGACATGTTAAACCATGGTTGGTACAACTAGCCACTGGCACCAAAATAAAGGTGGCATAGGCCATACCAGCCTACCAATTCATCTTGGGTGGACTTCCCATCCGAGTGACACTTAAAATACTTCCCCTAGGATCTTATGACCTGTTGATTGGTATGGTCTGGTTGGTTGCTTATAAAACTAAAATGTTTGTTATCATAAAACTTTAGAATGTGTAAATGAAGAAGGGAGAAAGATGACCCTTCAAGGGATTCAGAATCCTATCTTAGTGAGACAAATATCGACCCTTCAAATGAAGAAGTATTGCAGGAAAGGTTGTTCCTTATATGCAATACATGTGCTAGAATCCATTGAGGATGAGAAACCAAACCTAGAGGACCACCCCATATTAAGAGAATACAAGGATGTTTTCCCTGAAGAATTACCAGGTCTACCTCCGAGAAGGGATATTGATTTCTCGATAGAGCTTACACCAGGAGTGGTACCAACATCTATAGTACCATATTGGATGAGCACGCCAGAGCTAGTTGAGATCAAGCTATAGCTAAAGGAGATGATGGAAAAATGCTACATCCAACCCAGTGTATCTCCATGGGGAGTGCCCGTCCTGTTTGTGAAATATAAAGATGGCACACTCCTACTGTGCATAGATTACAGACAACTCAATAAGGAAACCATAAAGAACAAGTACCCCTTACCAAGAATCAATGACATGTTCGACCAATTGGGAGGTGCATCCATATTCTCGAAGATTGACCTAAGGTATGGCTACCATCAAGTCTAGATTAAGGATGAAGACATCCACAAAACAACCTTCAGGACGAGGTATGGTCACTATGAATTCGTGGTGGTTCCATTTGGGTTAACCAATGCCCCTGCCACTTTTATGTTCTTAATGAATAATGTACTCATCAAATTCCTAGAAAAATTTCTGTTGGTTTTCATTGATGATCTATCCTAATCTACACCAAGAACAAAGAGGATCACAAAGAACATATTAGACTCATACTTCAAGTACTAAAAGAGCATCAACTCTACTCTAAGTTTAGCAAGTGCGATTTTTTTCAGAAGCAAGTCCATTACTTAGGCCATGTCATATCTAAGGAAGGGGTGACAGTAGACCCTAACAAGATTAGATCCATTATGGAATGGCCTACCATGAAAGATGTATCCGATATTAGGTCCTTCTTGGTATTAGCAGGATACTATAGAAGGTTCATAAAAGGGTTTTCCAAGATTGGTTGTCCATTCACTTTCCTTCATAAAAAGGGGATTAAATTCATTTGGACATCAAAATGCGAAGAAATATTTTACGGACATAAATACCTCGTGACCCATGCACCCATGCTAAAGATTGCACACCCTGATAATGGATTCCTTGTATGTACATATGCCTACAAGGAAGGACTCGGAGGAGGCCTTATGTAAGAAGGATGTGTAATATCCTACACGTCCCATAAATTAAATGAACGTGAGATCAATTATGTAACCCATGAACTACAGTTGGTTTCCATAGTACATGCTTTAAAAATTTGGAGGCACTACCTCCTGGGAAGGATATCCGTGCTTATGACAAACCATTGTGGGTTGAGGAACCTGTTTGATCAATCGAAACTCAATGCCAAGAAAGCTAGGCGGATGGCTCTCCTAAGTGAATTCGATTTCAAAATCAAACACATAAAAGGAAATGAAAATAGGGTGGCTGATGCCCTTAGCAGAAGTATAAAAATGATTCATCTGGTAGCAGTAAGCACCTGTGAAACATATGTCAGGGAAAGAATCAGAAATGCACAAGAGACAGATGCATTCTTTAAGACCGTGACCTCATACCTAGGACAAGAGCCTACATGGATGAAGTATGAAGGCTACCAAATGCTGGAGGAAGGGTTGTTGACTTATAAAAAAATATTGTATATTCCAAACTGTGACGACTTGAAGAGGTTCATAATGGATGAACTACGTCAGAGACGATATACTAGTCACCAAGGATATTAAAAGATGATGATGACCACCAAGAAACGATTCTATTAGCCTAGGTTGAAGAAATACATAGCTAACTATCTAGCTAAGTGCCTAGAGTACCAACAAGTTAAGGTGGAACATCAGCATCCAACAGGATTGTTACAACCCCTACCAATCCCAGAATGGAAATGGGAAACCATCTCCATGAATTTCATCATTGGACTACCAAGGTCGACCAAGAAAAATGATGCCATCATGGTCATGGTAGAAAAGTTGAGCAAGTCTTATCATTTCATCTCTGTCAAGTCAACTTGCAAGGCAATATATATTTTTAGCATCTTCATGAAGGAGATATTCATACTGCATGGCATGCCCAAGGAAATTGTATCTGATCGAGATACCAAATTCATTTCAAGTTTTTGGAAATCCCTAATGGTCGGTTTGGATAAAAAATTGTTATTCATCACATCTTATCACCCCCAAACTAATGGAAATACAGAAAGAGTGAAGAAAATAGTAGAAGACATGTTGAGGAAGCACGTAATGCATCAACCTAAGAAGTGGGAAAACTACCTACCACTGGTAGAGTTTGACTACAACAACGGTTATCAAAAATCCTTGAAGATGAGCCCTTTTGAAGTCCTTTATGGTAGACAGTGAAATATTCCAATCAGCTGGAGCAATCCAGTGGACAAAATTAGAATCAGACCCGATATGATGAAATAAATGGAACAACAAGTGGTTCAGATAAGACAAAATATGTAGATTGCTCAGGATAGACAGAAAAGTTACACCAACAAAAAGAGAACACCCAAAGAGTTAAAGACAAGAGACCATGTCTATCTTAGAGTTATACCCAGGAAGATTTCCCTGAGAATGGGAGCCTATGCCAAGTTGGCACCTCGGAATTATGGACCCTTTGAAGTCTTAGATAGAGAGGGACATCTAGCCTATAGGCTAGCACTTCCTCCCACTGTAAAGACACATAATGTTTTTCATGTTTCATTATTGAAAAGATATGTACATGATGCTAATCATATAATTGACTGGTATGTGATCCAAGTGGAACTAGAGGGAGAATTCCTACCAAAACCCTAATGCATATTAGACAAGAAGGAAATCTCACTCAGGAACTAAACCATTGCACAAGTCAAGGTGCAATGAAAAGACTTTGGCCCAGAAGAGGCTACATGGAAATGGAAGATTCCATGAGACATGGATATTCGATTTAGTTTACTCCTACACATACATATCACATTGATAGATAGCACATAGAGGACGATGAATCCTTTAAAGGGGAGGGAATTGTAACACCCTTTTTCCCCCAATATGTATATATAACTATATAGGCCGAGGAACTATGGAAAACTTAAAACTGTGAATGTATGATTTGATGGACCTTGTGTAGAAGTTCGATGAATGTAAATTCTGATTATTCTAATAGAAAATGGTTACGTATTGCATGATTGTTGAAAGAGGGGAAGTGCTAAGAGAGAGACCACGAAATGTTGTGAAAGGCGGTGGAGGGGACCAGGAATGATTGCGTTAACCTCCACTGAACCAATACCATGTTGGAATTAGTTTTCTCAGATCAGAACAACCCTTTGAACAACAATGAATTCTCGTCAGGTTGGTAGGTGGGAAGGCCTCCTCAAGAGTTAATGAGGGATCGGGTAGACTTCCCATCGATAAGGCTTCCAGACCTGACCACGGACTGGGGTATTCGAGCCACACGTAGTATTGTCGAGGAAGGAAAGTAATGAAGCATGGGGGGGACAGAGGGAGACCAGTGAAAGAAAAATGTAGAGACGAGAGTAGAAACTCTTGGGTCTAAGGAAGGATTGAAGGAGGAACAGTGAGTTCTGATCATGAAAATTAGAGATTGAACCATGAGAAGGGGAGTAACCTTCATTCTGTTCTATTTTTTGTATTGGGAGAAGGAGAGTAACCTTCGTCCCTAACTTCCATTGAGCTGGAAGTAAGAGATGGAATCTCAAAGCATCGTGGCTTAATCTTGGGGGTGGTGAGTGATAAATCCATTGGGGGTGACTGAGCCTATGGTTGGGTGAAAACAAGAACCCCTTTCAACAATCACATCACAATCTATGGTTATGATAAGTGTTTCCTTTCCTTATTCTTTTGAATTGCAAATAATGGATGCATGCGAGTATTCACATGTCTATAAAGGTTTCCTTCTCTGTATTAAATGATTAAGTTATGAATATGCATTTGTTTCCTTGAGAGCCTATAATCCCGCTCGGAGTTCCATGTGCCTCAGTTTAATCACTCAAAGATGCTTTTCCCGGGGAATTTTATCACCATTCATTATGCGAGAGGAATGGGGTTCCAAAGTCTTGAAATCATCAACACCGTCCATCCAAGAGGACACATGGAAAGAGGTCATCATTTTGTTGACTCACGACTCAAGGAAGTCAAAGGGTGGAGTTGTGAGAACTGGAGAAATGAAAAATCGTGATTTTATTTGAGCCATTAGATCATGGGGACTGGTGAGTTGTCAATCTGATGCTCATAAATATTGAAAATAGAGAATAGGGATAATAGAGGTGAACCAACCTCCAAAGTCATGAAATGCAAAATTGGGACTTGATCACAGCTGTCGATTGGGGGAAGATGTTGTACCATAGATCTAGTATTATCGGGAGTCCGCAACTCAGGAAGATAGAAATAGAGTTGTGGGATGACACGAGACGTGAAATCATGACGCGTCTTTCGATTTGGAGACTGGTCACAACCTTGGTCCCATCGAGGAAGGGACTTAGCCTAGAGAGCTAGCGCCTAATTGCGTTGAATCTTAAAGGTATAAAGGAGAAAGTTGTGGGTTCCATACAACCTGCACTTTAAGGGAAAGAGGGTCTGTTAAGTGGATTTGAGGTTCTTCCCTGACTTCCATTGCCCAGGGTTAGAGACCATGAATGGAGAAATCGACTATTTGAGGAAGAGGGAGACTTATATATATATTATTTTATTTTATTTTTCCCTGTCATGCGTGTGTTACAACTACATACTTTGTTTTGTATACTCATTTTACCCCAATGAATTATTTTTCAATAGGAGGATCCACAAGATCCCATGTTTCATTCCTTTTCAATGGCTTAAATATCTTCATTCATTTCTCTGCACCAAGATTCATGTTTTTCTTCATATTCAAAGAATCTTGGTTCTATTTCAATGTGAGACATTAGAGAAAAATTAGAATATCCATAAATTTCATTTAAATATTTTACCTTTCTCGCAAGAGGACTTGGACTTGAAGAAAGAATTGAAGTTGAATAAGATGATGGAGTTGAGGTATTAGTAGTACTTGGAATGTTGGTTGGTTTTTTAGAAACAAAAGATTCATATTCTTGGATAACAATTCTTGGACATTCTTGTTGCACTCCTTGATTCCATTGCCATTCTTCTTTTTCTTAAGAAAAAACACATCATCACTAACCAACAATATTTGAGTTTGTGGATTATATAATCTATAATATTTTGTCTCTTCGCAATATCTAATAAAAATGCATTTTACACTTTTATCATATAGTTTTCTTCTTTTTTCATCAGGAACATCAACATAAGCAATACAAAAAACGACTTTCAAATGAGAAACACCATGCTTTCTTCCACTCTATTCCTCATAAGGAGTCGTATTTTGCACATTTCTTGTTGGACATATATTAAGAAAATAAATTGATGTAGCTACAAATTCAGACCAAAAAATGTATGGAATACTTTTACCTTTCAACATGGTCCTAGCCATCTCAACTACTGTATGATTCTTTCATCCCACCACACCATTTTTTTGGCGAGTATAGCCTGTAGTCAATTTCCTATATATTCCATTCTTTTTGCAATAATCATAAAAATCATTAGAAGTAAATTATCCCCCTCTTTCTGTGCATAATGTCTTTAATAAAATACTTATTTTTTTTAAGTAGAAAGGTTTGAATGGGACCACATATATCTGCATGTACTAACTCCAATGGTTTTGTTTCTCTCCAAGATTTTCCTACTAGAAATGAGTCGCTATGATGCTTAACCAAAATGCATCCTTCAGAAACTTGACCAACACAATCAATAAGAGGCAATCCTTTTACGATTTTCTTATTATGTAGTAAATGTAATCCTCTTATAAGTGTATTCATGTACCTCATATGTCATAGCCAAGAATCGTCATCATAGCCAACTTTTAATTCTCTATTTTCTTCATAAGAAAAGTTGAAAGAACAGATTATGTTTCCCAAGATGTTAATTTTGGATATAATTTGATTATGATTTTATTGATCATATATGATGCGCTCATTGTTCTTAAAAACAACAAGATATCCCTTTTTAATAATCTTCCCCACACTCAACAAATTATGTGCTAAAATAGGAACATATAACACATCATTAATATGTTTTAGTTGGCCTTGCCTTGTTTTTAGTGAAAATTTTCCTTTACCTCTAACTCTCATTTCCTTCTCATCTCCCAAGAGTACTTCAAGCTTTGTAGATTCATCTATATTTATAAATCTATATTTTTTTCCATTCATGTGGTTGTTGCAGCCACTGTCCAAAAGCCACACCTCCTTGGANACAAATTACGTGCTAAAATAGGAACATATATCACATCATTAATATGTTTTAGTTGGCCTTGCCTTGTTTTTAGTGAAAAATTTCCTTTACCTCTAACTCTCATTTCCTTCTCATCTCCCAAGAGTACTTCAAGCTTTGTAGATTCATCTATATTTATAAATCTATATTTTTTTCCATTCATGTGGTTGTTGCAGCCACTGTCCAAAAGCCACACCTCCTTGGAAACTTTGTTCGTTGAATCAAAAGCCAAAAACAAAGTGCCCACATCTCCCTTTCCCTAATAAAATTTATCTTATTGCTTTTGTTTTTTCCAACAATTACTTTCATAATGACCTAATATTTTACAATAAAAACATTGCACTTGGGATTTTCCAATTTTTTTACCTCCATCATTAGTGTCACTATCTCTTCCTTTTTCATTTGCATTAAAAACTATTCCTCTACCTCTGCCTTCTCTATTTGCTTGTCCTCTTCCTCGTCCACGAGAGAAATTCCTCACGAAAATAATTCTCAACTTTAACTCTAGAAATATTGGTTTTTTCTTGAAAATCTTTCTTAAGAGAATTTTCAACAAATCTATTCATTCTTTAATCATGATATTAAAGAGATCCCATAAGCTCATTTATGGAAAAATGAGTTAAATATTTAGATTCTTCAATAGAAACAACAATGGACTGAAATTTTGCAGGGATACTTCTTAAAACTTTCTCAAAAGAAAATTTATCTACTAAATCTTCTCCACGATATCTAATTTGATTCACTATTCCCATTACTCTAGTGAAAAATTATTCCATAGATTATGAACTATTCCTGCAAAGAGTTTTAAATTATCTTCTAAGAGATTTCAATTTAGCGAATTTGACCTTATCTTTTTAAATACCCCAACGACGAGCCCCATTTGTATTATGAATTGTTAACATGTTTTGTAGGTTGGTGAGTCAAGAAATTATAAGTTGGTAGGCTTATGTGTTAGTAGGTTGGAGAGCCTAGGAGTTAAGGGCCAGGAGACCATTTTTGTATATATAAATATTCATATTATTAATATAAAAACATCATTGCGTGTAGACCGACCATGAAGAAAGAGTAATGGGGGACTAATCTTCCACTAGGTTGGGTAAGGGAGAGGGGGATGAGAGGTTGGAAAGAGGGGCTAATCCTAGGGGATTATGTCCAAGAGAATAATAATTTATTATTGCTCCAAAAGTTGTGTAAAATGATATTTTTTTATCCTAAGTTTTTGGGGAAGGACATGTGACTTCCAATGGGAAATGAACGTGCTTCATGAGTGATAGGTGTTGAGTCAGGCAAATGAAAAATTAAGGGGGGCAATTCTTGCTTTGAGGACACTAACGGAGGGGCACTCATTCACGCATAGGGAGGAACTCACTCAGGGAAAGGGGTTCACCAACAAACATTTTTTGTTCTCCCGCTCTCACCATCTTCACTATGATAAACAAATTTTCCCATATCTCCTCACGAGTTCATTCACACACTGAGCAAGCATGCAACCAACCATTTTTGCCATTGATGAAACCGTGACCATTTTGTATCTCTATAATTTAATGAGTCAACCCTTTCCTTAGCCGACTTATCTATTGTGGTTTGAATAAGTGGGTTGTAAAGCCCGTGGTTGAAGAAGCGGGTTTTTAGGCTTGCGAAAAACTCTTTCCAGGTGAGACAGTGTGTCGAGGAAGTGAGTTATCTTGGAGGGAGTCCCATAGCTTCTATAGAGCTTTGAGAATTCTAGTCTGGCCTATTTCTGAAGCCAAAGGTAAGGGAGGTGGAGCAACTAATGGCTTGTTTGACAGTGAAGGTGTATACTCCTGGGGTGGGACAAGCATGTGGGGATTGAGATTCTGTGAGCAATGGGCATAAGTGGATCCCGGGAGAGAATCGTTCCTCTTAAACTATGTGATTTTCCTATTGACCTTGCCTAGCCTAGGAATCCATTTCTCGGTGGAGTTTAGTCCCAACTTAGGGGTGACCTACTGTTGAGAGTTATGAACAGTGTGGTCTATGATTGGGAAGTTCATGAAAGGTCTGGACGTAGTTGGTGGTTTTACTCCAGTGAAAAGATAAGTATCATTTCCATGATTAATTATGTATGCTATGCATGTTTCTGATTCTTGAAATGTTATCATGTGTTCTGTTGCATGTAGGAATTACTACCAATTCCATCTGAGTTTGTATAGTAGCAATAACTTTGTGTTATTTGTTTTAAATTCACTAGAAATGAATGTTATATACATATGTATGTTCTTTTGTGGCAATGCTTGGCTTGTTGGCGGTTGGGGATGTCATAGATTGGTATCAAAGATAAGTGAAGTGTGTGAGTAGTGGCATTTCCCGACATATTGGTGGCTAGGGATGCCACAAATTGTTATCAAATCCAAGGATGAAGCACTAAGCTTGGATGGGTCGGATAAATGGTCATTGGAGCCAATGTTTCAGGTGGAAATTGTGTCAGGAGGAACCAATTTAGAACCTTAGAACATTATTGAGTGCCAAGAGGTTACCTTAGTCATGTTACGAAGCTCAGGAGGTGTAGTGGTATTATAAAACCACGACAGACGTGGTATCGAGCCGGATTGTAATGTTTTCCATGTGATCTGTTTGGGAAAAAGGGAATCCTTCATGACTATCAGATCTAGAGAAAGTGTAGGAGGGATAACCTAGAAGCCCTTCAGACTTCATGACTTCAGTGAAGTTAGGTGCAAAAATAAGAGGAGTGTCAAATCCCAAAGCTCTGAAGTCCTGGAGGAGATATGCATCGTAGATCTGGGGATAAAACTTATCATTGGATCAAGACAAGTTAAAAAGGTAAAACACAGTGGTGACGAGAGAAATCCCCTTAAGCTTCGAAGTCTGGAGTTAATTTAGACCATTCGTCAAGAGGGACACGTGTAAGTAGATGGGCTTGTTCAGGATTTCGATGTTCAGGAGAATTAGTGTGTGCGGAGGTGAGAACTCCTAAAGCCCGAAGGTCCAAATCCCTGAAGAGCTGAAGTAGTGAGTCATGATGACATCAGATGGATGTGACATGAATCTCTCCTATGATTTCCACGTGCCCCACCTGGAATTTTTACAGTTGTACTATGTGGCCCTAAGATTTCCTAACATAGTTAAAGTTCAGTGGACCCACACTAGCATTGATCACAATACATCAATATCGATGGCCAAGAGACATTGCGGGAACCCAAGTTGCACGAGAGTTAATTCTTTAAGACAATTCTACAATCCAAACCACGGTTTTACCAATGGGTTACGTGCCAGTGTTATAATAATTGTGGGATGAAAGGCGAGTTACTGCAAACCGTCGTTGCATGCCCCTACAATTTGAAAGGCATTAAATGATGTGACTATTCGGTATCTTAGTTCAAGTATGAAAACCGTCAGTCCAAGTGGATGCATTGAGATAATTGTGAAGTCTAGAGACTTAACACTCTGGGAGAATGGTTCAAAAGGGAATGAAAGGAAGAAATTTCAAAAGTTCATAACACAGAGGTGAAGAGACACAATATTGTCACCAAAGGTGGCATGGAAGTGTTATGATATTAACGGTTTGAAAGAAGTGGGGTGTGCTAATGCACAAAATTCTGAAGCCCAAAGTCCCAAAGCTCCAAATCTCTGAAGTTCCAGAGCTCAAATGCCTGAAGTTACACAAGGGGTGTTAGTCGTTGGATGTTGGGTATTCATGGATAGTTGATCCACCCTGCTTCATGAGTTCGTTAATCTAGAAATCCGAGAGATTTGTTCTGATGTGCCCTGAAATCTTTCGAGGCCGGAGGCCTGAAGTCCTGACTAAGAGCCTATCGATATAGCACTTGGAAATAGTCATGGTCACATGGGTTGGGGGCTAAGAGAAAGGGGCTAGTTCCTAAAAATTGTTGTAGAATAGAGAAGAACTCAGAAAGAAAAGATCTGCAGGGATTCTTGACTGATCGAGAATCACAGAGAATGAAATCTGAAAGTTTTCTTGAATCAGATTGGTTTATGAATACTATGTAATTTGTTAAGGACTGTTGGCCTAACAAAATTTGGTTGATTTCACATTGTGTTTGCAGAGTGAACAATTATCAAAACTAAACCGAATTGTCACTTAGTGCGGAGAAATGGAGGACACACGAAATGTTTCAAGTTCAGAGAATGAAGCTAGAGGAATGGGTGTCCATTTGGGAGTTGAAGGATCAAACTCCAATGGGCATGGAGAAGAGGTAGATAAGGAAGGAAACATGATGAAAATCATTGAAATATTGTAGAGAGATGTCCAAAATCACTGAGAAGATAACAGGAAGCTCGGGAAATCCACGTATCAACAAGGAGAATTCAACCTAAAGTTGATATAGAGTGTGGAAAGGATAGAAAGGAAATTCGACAAGGAGTGTGAATCTAGTAAATAAGGGAGTCATAGGTCCCCTGATTAGAGGATAAAATCAAGGATTGTTGGTAGACACCATCATCACTCCCAAGGATGCTCCAAGAGTAGGGCACACAATAGCTCAAGCCCATCTCCTACCAGAAAGCATAGGAGATTTGGAGTGGATGAATTGAAGGGAAAAATGAACAATATTAAGCCTCCTACATTTGATGGAGAGCACAAGAATGAGGAATATGCCAAGACATGGTTGCTTGGCATGAGGAAATATTTCCAATTGCAGAATTATTCCTCTCATGGATAAGGAAGAATTGCAATGTATCAACTGAAAGGAAAGGCATTGCTATAGCAGGAAAACCCCCTACAGACTACAATAGGGTTCTAAAGTGCATGCATATCTAACCATATAAATTATCCTACTTTTAAAAACTATCCCAACATTACCCCACAATCATACATAAAAAGAAACAAAGTATAGGGATCTGGTAAGATTACCTTAAACTTTGTGTCCAGTGTCAATCCCTTTGCGCTTAGTTGTTTCTCGGTTGCAGATCTCCTCCCAAGGCCAACCTGCATTCACCAAAAGACAAACAAGAAACTACAATACTGAATTCTATATATGGATTAGTGGGTTAGATATCATAACAAAAATAAAAATAAGTCATGAAGATTGAAGACATCATTTGGCAGGAAAAAAAAATATTTCTTTATATTGTTCTCACAAAGTCTCTTACAATATGAGACCAACAATTGCTCCTTGAACTCAGTCCTGAGATCCTCTTCACTGTGCACCAACTACTTCCACATATTATTCTCCTCTTCAGTTCTCTCTAGGGAAATGACAAGGGCTTGCAATGGAGGAAAAAGGGGCTGAAAAAGGAATTATGGCTCAAACTCACAATGTGGCTGCAAAATATTGGGGCAAAGGGGGAATATTGAAATGGGAAGAGTTTCTTTACTCTCATGCTTCTTGTGGGAATCGGACCCCAACACCTTATTTTATAGGCCAAAAAGATAGTTATTTATTTGGGTGACCGGCTATGAGCAGTCAAATGGTTAGGTAACCACCAAAAACCCGGTATCCCTTTGCAACTTTTTTTATTTTTTGCGCTTTTGTGAGTATACGCGGGTTGTAATGGTGCAGATAGCATATGCACATGAGATGTGGAGGTGCATCAAGCGTGTGTACGTAGTAAGTAGTGGTGCAGGGCACGTACATCTTCAAAAATATGGTTTTTTAGAAGAGATGATCAAATGATGGCTTGGCAAAAAAGCAAGTAAGATGGCCTGATGTCAGGTATGCATGCATGGTGCAATTTAGGGTTATAACAGGTGCCCCCTAATGTCTAATATCAGAAGATAATTTGATGGATTAAATACATTACAAATCTTCACCAACTTATGTAGCGAGTGATCCCAGAGACCAGAGTTCAGGAGGTGCCATATGTAAAATAATAATTTGTCTCATCGAGGCGAGCATACCCATGCTCAGGATAAAATAAAATCATACTTTCCAATCAAATACACTGCATATCCATGTCATATAACTATATAAAGTGTAGTCACGAGCAATACACAATGGATGTACATCTCAAAGTCAAAATATATACATGTATAGTATCCATCTACAAGAAGCTAATGGCCCCTGATAGTTGGAGATGAAACCTTCAGAGCTTGGGAAACAACCTCAAGATCTTCAAAACTCGGGTAATATTAGTGTACAACTTCACTACCCAGAAGTCTTCGATGGATCGTGAGGAACAGACAGGAGGATCTCGGTGATTAGGAAGAGAACTTCATTGATTCTGAACAAGGACTTGATTGGTCTTTTGGGATGGCCGAGAATGAGGACAAGAGACAAACTGTAGAAGGGATGACTCAAGTTTAGTAAAACTTCCCTTGGACAAAATCGCAACAAATGATGAGACTCAAGCAACAAGGAATTGACATAAGTTCACGATGCAGGAGGCAACGCAAACTCTCCAAATGTTTGGAAGGATAACCAAATGGGGGAGGACACAACTCTATGTAGAAAGAAAAGCTTCCTAAGGTCATATTAAATCCCAGAGATTGATGAACAAATGGAAGGATGTGCTTTGTCCAAGGGAGACTCATTGTGCTTCCAACAAAAAGAAAATACTTTTCCCTTCCTCTTTTTAGGGTATATTTGATTTTTTTGTCTTTTTCAATAATTTTGGAAAGCTTGAAAAAGAATAAAAGAATTCTATGTTACAAAGGAGGAATGAGTGTCATAGACATACTAGTTCCAAGCGCAAGGAACACACAGATGCTCAGATAAAGGAGACATATGGAGGAAAAGGACACTTGGGAAAAATCCTCCATGGGTCAAGGTGTAAAGACGCAGAGGCAAAGTTCTACAAGGCTTGTGTATAAAGCATGCTTCAGATGGTTCCGTAGAGAGCAACATGGAGCCGACATTACGACAAAGACATAGGAATGAAAATGTGATTAATAAGACACAATGATAACATACTTCGATGTCATTTTAATGAGCCTAGAGAAGGTAAGATCAACGTTTTTTCATTTTTAGAGAGTCTGAAAAAGCGTAAAAGGAGACTCCACTAGGGAACGTTTTTCGAAGGTAGTCTAGTCGATTCAAAAAAGGGATAAACTAGCACCGAAAAGACGTTTATTCAAAACCATTTTAACGAGTGTGATAAATACAAGATCACTCGGAAATATTTTCATATTTAAGGAGTCTGAAAAGAGCTTAACTATGGACTCACTGTCATTTTCTAGATTTAGTCTCCCCATCCTGAAAAAGTGAAATTTACTAAGGAGAACTCTCTCGGCGAGACGAATCTCCCAAGGTGTACCATTTTCCTCCCTAATCTATAGGATGGAAAAAGGGGTAAACTCATGCCAGTAGAATTTTTTCTGAACAAGTTAACAAGTGTGAAAGAACAAGGTCACTTGACAATCTTTTCACTTTTAAGGAGTCTAAAAGGAGCTTAAATATGGACACCGTGGGGGGTTCCTTTTTTCGTAAATTTAGTTCCTCGGGCCTGAAAAAAGGGATAAAATTATACATGAGAATACTCTTCTAGAGAACCGAAGCTCCTAGAGTATACCTTTGTTCATACAACTGACCATCCAGACTGAAAAAGGGGTTAAATATCGTCAGACAGGCGTGGCTTCAAATTTTAGTTTAGCGAGCGTGAAGGGAGACAAGATCGCTCATCAATCTTTTCATGTTTAAAGAGTCTGAAAAGGGATTAAAGAAGACTCATCTTTGTTTGGGATTCCTTATGGTGAGGTCAAGAGTGATAATGAATCATGCGAATAAGGCTCAAAACTCATCATCAAGAAAAAACTAGTAAGGACTCCCGAGCCTATAGTCATTAACGAGGACATGGATGCCAAAAGCAATGAGGATCTAACTAGGGCATCCATGTAAAGGTAGGCTCTACCACTAAATTATGACACGTCTAAATAAATAATGATGGTTCTTGTTGCAACTCGATGGGGTCGATCCTATGGAAAAGAGAAAAAGACAACGAGATGCAGAAAGTGGAGGTGAAAACCTAACTTAGATGCAAAAAATTGGAAAAACAATTTTTTACCAAAGGACCTTTAAAAATGACCCAAGTCTCAAAAAGTTTCCCAATACCAAAAGTAACACGTATCGTAACATCCCATAAGAAACTCAAGAACCATACTAAACGATTTTTAAGCTAGAAAAAATGACAAAAGGGTCCAAAAAATGACAAAAAGGGGCCAAACAATCTATAAATAGAAGTTGGGAGCTCATTATCACCATTGTAAATTGAGAATTGACCAAAAATTCAAAAACACCCCTTTGCTAAAATATTTGATTATGGGAGCTTCAATGGATGAAACAAACTTCTTCTTAGACCAAGTAAGTATAAAACAACCCCTCTTGCAATTCAATACTTCTCTTTTAGTTCATTTTAGTTTTTTGGGGGAGTGCACACTCTTTAAAAAGGTGCGGCCCTATGTGTACATGGGTTGTCCAAGGACAGCAAGTGTATTTCAGTGGGAAAAAAACAACCTATTTGCGTGTACATGCGACTGTGCTCAATATAGCCCACGTACACCCCTAAACATATGGAAAAAATTAAAAAGCAAAAGTTAACTCCCCTTTGAAACTGTCATTTTGCAACATGTACGTTCATTGCAGAGAAAGGGAGCATGAAGACATTGATTATTTGGTCGCAGAAGACCCTGCTACTCTTGTCACATTAGCACAATGTGGTTTGTTGAAATTCTTCCAGTGTCCATTCATGCAGGCACAACCCAGGCTATTGAATGCCTTGATAGATTATTGGCACCCTGATGTGGAGGAATTTATGCTCGAAGGACAGTCGTTGACTCCAACAACTGAGGATATTTATTTTTTGACTGGCCTCTCAAGGAGAGGGGAACCAATCAACCTTCATGTTTTTCCTCATGGAATTCACAATATTGAGGATTTGATTGGACTCCATTGTGAAGCCGACATAGATAAATTGGGTTCTCAGGTGTCAATCCACAAGATTTCAAACCTATCTCTGAAAGTGATAGTTTCACTTATTGGGTGGATCATCGATCCGCAGCCTTACAACATGCCTCTGGGGCACACATGCATTGCGCATTTGAGTGCTTAAATGCACAAGTTTTCGACTAGAGCACAACCATTCTCAATTGCATGAAGAGACAGTTAACGGAGTGTCATGTGCGGAGAAACAAAAAATTCGGGTTTGGGACTATTCTATGTTCCTTTTTCTTTGAGAGGGTACCCAGTCTCAATCCACAAAAGACAGTATAAGGGCACGTGGACTCTCACCCAACAGTGTACAGATGGGTGACATTGTTTCGTGACAGGGGGGAGGGAGGACTATTAAGGCCTTCGATGATAATTTTTTTGACTAGTGGTCTCGACAGATTCCAGCTATAAAGGACTACCCCTATGCCAGGATCAACTTCTCTAGGGATCCTGATATGCCCGTACCTCCCAAGGTAGAACGAGGAGAGATAGGTATGTTTTTTTTTCCAAGTTATTTAATTTTCATTTCTTTATATATATATAATTTTTATGTGTATCAAAGTATATGACAACTATGTATCTGTTATGTATAGATGTGGGACCAATTCATCCAACAAACTTCTCAAGTACTAGGCAACATCATCGACCAGAGGCAGGACCAACTGCGGCTGATGAACTAGCAGCAGGGGGACCTTCAACCAGAGAGGCTGAGAGAGTTTTGAGATGGGTGGAGGAGGAACCTCGTTGTGCTCACTCGCATAGTCCCTATGGAAGAGATCGAAGATCTTCCACCATCAATGCAACCTCATGTAGTTGGGGTGCCACAGACCTGGGTCTAACTTTTCTAGCATTTGGAAAACTCCATTTTTCACTGTTGGCACATGGGCAGACCCAGGGTTCAATTCTCAAGAGAGAACCCATAAAACCCTAACTACGGGCCCTTTTGGAAACAGCTACGAAGTAGACAATGTCTCACTCGAGGTAAAGTTAGGGGTGGTTGTAGGACTCAGATGTCTGCAACCTTATTTGGGACATAGATCTGTGATTATATCACTTAGAAATCATCTAGCATGGTTTATCCATTAATATTCAACCCTTACAACACTTCGTATATAGCATAGAGTATCGCAGTGAGTACGTAGATCCAATATAATTCAGCACTTAGCGACAATAAGATAGATCGAGTTCATCAGATCAAACAATAAGTATATTACATATCATATCTAACATTCATTCCTATCTTAGAAGCATAAAACATAACTAAATCTATTTAATCACTTCAACCACTTAGCTAAGAAGGAGATAAACACATACAGAGCACAATACGCAAATTTACCGTGGTTCACCCCCACCCTGGGGCTACGTCCATAAGATCTTCTTCTTTATTATCTCAATCAAGCGGTTACAACATAGAGCTTCAACAATCCTTACTTCCCATAGGATAGAAGATTTGTGCAGCTCGCTAGATCCTTCTTCCTTACACTTCAGCACAAAACAACTTGCGAGCTTCTCACAATCATGCACAGAGCATTTACAAGATACATCCGATCACACAGATCTGGTCCTCGCACTAAGCCATTGATGTACTACACTCCCCTCTTTTTCTTCTTACATTGCCTAAATATCTATTTATAGATTACAAAAATGGGCTTAAATGTGGGTGAACCCATGGGCCGACATCCCTTTCCCGTTACATTAACCTAAAACCCAAAAGGGACCCAAAAATAGGTCTAGTTTCCCTAATTTCCTCTTCTCATTGCGCTCCATCTTTGGCAAGCTGTTGAAGTCCCAAAAACGGTCAAATATGACCAAGTATTCTTCAAAACTTGGTCTAGGGCCAACAGGCCCCCAACACTCACCTGTGACTCATCCCAAGTCACTCTAGTCTGATCAATTCCACCTCGAATGTGTCGAGCTTGGCTCGAGCTGCTTTGACCTGCTGTAGTGTGACAACCTCTTTCTCATGAATCCCTCGAGCATTGTGTCATTGAGCAGTTCTTCTAGGCATTGTTTTGTAGTGATGACAACTTGTTTGAGTTCAGATCCCTGGCTTTAAAGTTCATAAAACAATTCGCATGCCTTTTCTTGGATTGGCTGAAATTGTTGGGAGACTTCCATCACATTACTTTGCAGTGTATGTACCTATTGTTGGGTTGTGCGTTGTTCTGTGAATCTCTTCATTATTTCGACTGGGGTCAAAGTATTTATCTGCGCCTGTAGAGTGTCTGCATGCTTCTTTTCTTCTTGGAGTTGTGCCTCCAATGTCTACAATTATAGATTCTCTACGAGGGTTTCATAAGTCTAGGTGATTCTAGTGCTCATCTGCTTGCATTCGAAGGCAAAGGTTTTTAATCAACCAACTATGCTTCGAGCAATGGCCTCTCTTAGATATCTTATTTCTTGGGGGGTCTCGGGCATGGTGCAGAGCTCCATATCTTTAATGCATTGTTGTATTTGTTGGATTACTTCTTATAGTCGGGTCACCTTCTTCCATCTTCACTTATATGACTATCATAGAGTAAAGTTCTTTGTGAACCCTTTCCTGTACTTCAAGTTTATCTTCTAGCAACTGTGCCTTTTCCTCATCCCACTTTGCTTTCAGGGAAATATTTTTCCATTCTGACTCACTCTATTGTTCTAGAAGTGCTTCATGTGCTTGCATCAAATCCTGAGTGGCTTGTGTTGTGTCTTCTTGAGCTCGTTGAAGGAGATCTTTGACTTGATCAATGATCTGGTGTAATTGAGTGGACTGATCACCTGTTCCTGATGTTCTTCTTATCAAGGGCACTATAGAAACTGCTCAGGTGGACTAGAGTGTCTGTTGCACTTCTTGGAGTTCTCCCTTGATTCAGTTGAATATCTCCTCCTGCTTTGCTTCTTTCTTTTCTGCAAGCTCTAGTCAAACATCATTCAGTGCAACAATTAAGAACTCAAAGTCATCCGGGGTAAGGGTAGTTTTATGCATGGTTCGGGTGGCCTTATCTTTCTTTCGGGAGGAGGTTTTTGGTGGTGTAATATTTCTTTTAATGGAGGGATCCTCCTCCTCTCTAGGTGGAGTAACCTCGCCTCTGTTTTCCTGAACTTTTGCGCCACCTAGTTCATCACCAACACCTCCCTGCGCAGGTGAGATTGATGTAGTCTTCGTGAACGTGCTAGGGACATATTCAACTTTGACATCCTTCTTAGTCTTTCTTGGCCCAGGTGTATCTAGCATAGCTTCAGGGCTTTCCTTGTTGGACATGTTTGCGGGGTCTATTGCAACAAGGAGGTCCACCGACCATTCCTTGGTAATCTTCTCCAAGTCATCTTCTGTCATATTGTAGTAGGATTGGAGTTGTTGTTTATGCTCATCACCATGCCCTGTAACATAGGTGAAGTGGTGGTTCACGCTAAATTTCATCAAAGGTATAAACCTATGAAGTATGTTTGCGGTGATTTGCAGTGTAGAATGAATTGCATTCTTTAGTTGGTTGAAATAGGTGTGGAAGATAGCATTGGACTGCCACTGCTTGTTCATGTTGTTGAAGTAGCACAACGTAAAAAACTTCATAGCTAGTGGTTCGAAAGGTTATATCTCTGGAAAAGTGGCTCCCTCGGGTAGTTCCCAAGTGATGAAAGCAATGAGTATGAGCAACCAACTAAAGTGGAACTCATACCCTTGGTCTTGCGCTCCTATGCAATCCATCTCTAACTTGTTTACAAGATAATGTGCCCAATTCATCTGTAGTCCCTCAGCGCACTTCCCTGCGAGTTCAACTATGAATTCAGTCACCTGTGTTGGTATGTTCTTATGAACTAACTTTCTTGCGATCAACTGATAGGAAAGGCACACTGTGACACTCTGGATAGAGTCTACCTTGTAGCCTTGCATACCCTTCTCTACATCACCATAAGTTTATTTTATCCACTGTGCTAGTGCTGAGCCTGAGGTCTTTCCTGGGTAAAAGTTCTGTGGGTTAGGGCCTTGCATGATGAGTCCTGTGATCCAATTGATCAGAGTCAGATCCACAATGATGTGATAGTCTAACCATAAGTATCTGCCATGGTAGAAAGACAACAACAACTTGATGCATGCGTTGACTTCCTGGTGTCTGTCAAAGTGAGGAATCTTTATTACATTGAGCAGTGTGGACTACACGAGGTTCTGGGTCTAGGACTGCGGGACAATATTAGGATTTCTTCCTTTGGTCTTGGTTAAGTACTTATGTGGATCTAACATGCTGTAGTTTTTGCGGTCTCCAAGGTTAAAATCATTAAATTTCAATGCTGCGAGCTTATCCTGGTTATCATGTACTGCGCGCACCCCTTTTCAATGATACATGATGATCAAGGTGTACTCAAAGTCTTTGGGTACACTATTGTTACACATTATTTTCATCATCCCTATGACCGTTAATCATGTAAACCTATCTATTGCCTTCAGAGGGGTCAGTGGCCTAAGTTCCTGAAGAGAGAAGGGAGAAGAACTTTTCCTGAGAAAAGAAGTTGCATTTTCCTTTGTAAAAACCCTATAAAAAGGAAGTTCGCAGGTTGCTATATAGTTAGGGTGTGAGAATTATTGATTCTCGTAGGTTGCACCATAGCTGGGTTGCGAGAGGTTCGCAGGTTTCTCTATAGGCAGGGTGCGAGAATGCTTATATGTGGGAAAAACGAGCATTTTCTCGAATCTTCTAGAAGGAGAAACTTCCAGGGTGAGGTGGCATTTGAATGGTTTGGATCTTACTCGCTTTCATGATTTAGTAGGATCATCCTAACCTCCTCACCTTATCCTCTTCAACTTATAAAAGGAGAGGAGCTCTCATGGAGAAAGTTAGCTTTTGGGGATTGGCTAAGTTGTTTTTGGCTTGGGATTGTTAGCTTGGTTAGAGTGGCTTTGAGATTTGCTTCGTCAAGATAGATTGTGAGTAGCTATCAGATCCATGGTCTCAGAATCCTTGGAGTGAGAAGTGTGTGGGGAATGAAGGACAGTTGGAAGGGACCTTATGACATCAAGGCCATAGTTGTAATCTCTCTTTCATATTTAATATGATACAGTAATATGATTCTTTCCTATAAAGCTTGTTGTGTTTTATTGTATGACTCCTTGATCACATACATAGGTTTATATTGAGTTTATTCTATTGCTATCATTGTGGATGGTTATGTTCTTTTGCAGTTTCATCATTGTATGAGCATTGGAATAGAGATAGGATGGTGATGGTGAGAGGAAGCGACATTTAAATGGTATGTCACCCATCCCTCTTTAGTTAGTAAATTTAATATCTAAAACTTAAGGAAAGTGTCATATTCTAGTGTGTTTTGTTCTAGATCTAGGTGGATATAGGGAGATCAGTTAGTGTCTGAACCTACCGATTTGTCTGATAACAAAATTGGCAACTCCACTGGGGAACAGATTGTTTCCTAGTTAGTCTAGTTTCCCTTCCTTTGATTGCTTGTTTTTTGGTTTCTGAGTCTGTGGGACATCCACCCAGACTCTCTGGATCTAGAAGTTCACTTAGATTCCTTGTCCTTTTTCAAAGTTTTCTTTGATTACATGCATTCTCGCACTGTACCTCTCTGTGGCCTGCAAGAATCATTGATGTTCACACCCTACTGTTCAGTTCAGTGCGAACCTCTCGCACCCTACCAGTGTCTAGACTACGAGAATACCTAATTCTCGCACCCTATGAGTGTCTAGCCTATGAAAATACCTAATTCTCGCACCCTACCAGTGTATAGCCTACGAGAATACCTAATTCTCGCAATGTACTCTACTGCTAGGCTGCAAACTTGTTTGTAAACGTTTTTGGATTGGGTCTTGTCATCTTTTGATGACCTAGTTTTTCTTTGATCAGCTGGATTGAACTTTTGGAGCCTATATTGATCTATTTACAGTCTGCTTGACATTCTTTGAGTGCTTTTAGCCATCTTTGCTTTGTTTGGTTTTGAAGGATTAGCCTCTTGCTTTGAGTGTCTTTCAATTACAAAGCGTGTGTTTTCTTTAGAATTTTGTAGGGAAAGATCGGATTTCTTCTGAATAGTTCGCTTTAAAAGAAAACTTTTGGGTTGGGTTTCTTTGTTTTAACAAAGTTCATTATTTCTTTTAGTGAAAGTTTTGAAACAAAAAGATTTGATTTCTTGCTTTATATTAGATTGGGGCCATCCTTGAATTTGAAGTAGCGAAATTGCATGATTCTTGTCATGAATCGTGCATTGGTGTACAATACCTTTTTCTCATTTCTTGAGAATATTGATATTGATGAGTTTTAGTATTTTGGGACATTGTGCATCTTGGAATGATAAATGTTTTCTCCTTCTCGTAGCATAGATTTCATCAAAATGAAAAGATTGCATCTTCATCTCTTTTCATAACTTTCGAGTCGGTCAAAACACCATATTGTTCACGCCATTTTCCTATTGAGTAACAACAGCCTTAAAAATAAAGTGCTTATAAAAATTGATTAGACATTTTTATATTTTCTCGTAGCAAACCTACATTAGATTAGTCGTAGGGATTTGGAATAGGTGTGAAATATAACTTTCCAAAGCTGCAAACAAACATAGTATTCTGTGATAGGGAGAGTTAAATCCACTTACTACATTTTTTCCTGGGAAGCCCTTCTAACACAAGGGTCAATCACGAGGTCGCATTGAGACTGTCAGAGTTACTCACCTTGATTTGTTGGTCTTGGTGTAGACATTACGTTTATTATGGGGGTCTCTTGAGAGGTATACCCACAATGATGAGTGGAAGCCTTTCAAGTTGATTTCGGGCTAGATACCCTGCCCTTGCATGTGGATCGGACTGTCGACTGTTTCCCCAAGCATCACTGTAGTAATTGGTAACCTTAGTGGCCTATCTGTTATCACTGAAATTTCATCCGCACAGGGCGACAAGAACTCCGCATCGTCAGCACAGAAAAACAGACGTTCATGGCACAAGGATTAACTCCACAGCATAGCAAAAGGGTCAAAACTATGCAAAATGGCCAAAAAATTACAAAGCGCTATGCACCCACTGGGCGTGCGCGCGCGCGCAACATCTTCGTACTTGGAGCGCATATGCGCAACTGTGGGGTGAAAAACCCGCGCGCCTGCCAAACAACGCATTTATGAAACTGGTCGGCCTCCCAACCACTAATGGATCGGCTCCCAAGTCGATTTGACATCAAATCTGAGCTCAATCTGCGTGGGGAGGCTGGTCAAAGACCTAATTGTGCCCTAAAGAGCCCCTTTTCACATTCAAAAGAGGTTGCATAATAACCCAATGCTTGGCTATAAAAAGCCATGAATGACCACCATTTCTTCAAGGAATTCTTCATACTATTATGCGGCTGAGATTGCTAGAGACCCCTTCTTTGGAAATACACATTGTAAGCTGCATTTCATAAGCTATTCACCCCTCACTTGAGTGAATAAGCTTGGAGTTATTTCACCCACATTTCATCTTTTTCTTTGAAAGGAGAGAAATCAGTTGAGGGCCTCAAGAGCCTTCCATTGGAGAGGGAAGGGACCCAAGTCCACTTTCTCCTTTGTGTATCTTTGGATTTCATCTATCAGACCAGCTAATACA
>SNQJ01S0052796.1:0-19487 GCA_010110895.2 Picea sitchensis | reverse complement strand
GAGGAGTCTGGAATATATGGGGCCGATCCCACTTGGGATTTTTTTGTGGATGTGGTAAAGGAACAATATTACCCTGTTGGCAACTATGAGGACAAGTACATGAGATGGACCACACTGTGGGAAGAGAGGGGTCAAGCAGTTTCATATTTCACCAATACCTTCCATACCTTGCGCACCAAGCTGGGTATCAAAGACTCCAAGCAACATTTGGTTTTGAAATAACGTGGGGCTCTACACAGATACATCCAGATTGAAATGAATTTTCTAGAAATCTCATCACTCGGTGTTGCTTATCGATATGTTGTTAAAATTGAGTAGAAATTTAAACACCAGAGAAAATGATATTTCGTATCTATAAATCCCCAACTACTAAATTATGACAAAGACATCCCTAACAAACAGTCTCCCGAAAACCCATCCAAGACACAGGAAAAGAAGGGTCACGGGAAGACAAATAAGGACACTAAAAAATGGTGTGATTTCCATAAAATCCCCTGGAACAACACGAATGAAGGTCTCTCAAAACAGTCATTGGTGGCTGAGATCAAAGACAAGGAGGCGAACCCTAATTTAGAATCCAATTTTGAAAATAATGGTAAAGGACAGATCATTGACGCAGACCCCACTGCTATTGTTGCAACCGCAACAATTCAACCAGAAGAACCAACAGATCCCGAATAGGGGGAGTGCCTTTTTCATTCATAGATGTGGGTGAAGGGGACCCCGTTGCATTTTGTTGTTGATAGTGGAAGCCAGAAGAACCTCATCTCAGGAGAGTTCGTCAAATAGTAGGGATTTTCGACAACACCACACCCATATCCATACAACATCGGGTGTCTTCGCCAAGGATGAGATCTTCGTGTCATCCTGTAATGTCAATTGTCATACGTCATCCAACCCTTCAAGGACAAGGTATTATGTAATTTTTCCCCACTAGATGTCTGTGATGTTCTCTTTGGCCAGCCATATATGTGGAAGCACCATGTTGTTTATGAGTCTCGACCCCGTAGTGTCATTGTTAATTTTGGAGGTCATCTCTATAGAATACTAGAGGTAGTTCTGACTATTGGTCCACCTAAAAAGTTCCGCAAGGTAGTATCTCATACTGCAAAATTTAGCTTCTTCACAGTCTGTTCAAAAGGAGAATAGAAGGACACTGCAACCACTACAACCTCTCCCTAAGCACCTTCTATCCAACAAAAGAAGGTAGACAAGGCTGCAGCAAGGCGCAAAGATTCCTTCTGCAGACCGTCCTCTCATGTATCTCGACTTGTTGAACAGCCTCAGCCTCAACAGGTTCTTGACATACTTCCACAAACTGAGCAGGACGATGTCTCCAGCAATACAAGCAGCTCACCAAGATGTAGATCCAACAAACGCTTTTCCCTCTCCCCAGGGAACTCAACGCAATGGATACCTTTTATTCCTAATGAGGGAGGATTGATCCAAGTGGGTATTGGTGGCCAACCACCTTTTTCGACTAGCTCAAAATAGTTTTATGGCAATTTACTATTTTTAGCAGGTTTTAACTTCCGGGGCCATTTTGAGGGCCTAAATGATTTTTTTTTTCAAAAAATAGGTTCTCAATGATGGCCTAAAGCACTATAGGTCCCCCAAAATGAATCTCCTCGAAGATACCTTTCCAACGAGCTATCATACACCTAAAACGGAGATTGTATGCAAAAGTTACGACCCCAGGAAGTTGATGTACTAACTTACCCAAACGGGGCCCACATGACTTTTGGTGGTTCATCTCCTAGGGTTAGGTTTTTGGATGTCTAGAGTTTTTGACATTCCTATTTATTGTAAAAATGCCTACAAAGCCTCATTGCAATCATCTTCTTGTGAATGCGAGTATCTGTCACATCTCTTCTCAGAGATAAGCTGCCACCACTCTAGCGAGTCTTTCACTCTATATTTTTACAGTCTTTGTACATTTCTTCCATTAATATAAATCGTGTATTACTATATATCTATGTTTATGGTTGCATATATGATATATTTTTGTTATATTATTGGATATACAGGATATCTCTCTGCATTTCTTTTTTATATCTCTGCTCTCATTTTGTGCCAAAAATAATCCGGATCAAGGCTTCTTTTATAATTTTAGTCTCTTAATCCCTTTAGAGTTTGTTTGTTCCATATTCATCCTTTCAAGTCTAGAAATCATTCTAGGGAAATCCAATACTTCATGGTATATAGCTTTACAACAGAGCCAGCTAGGGTTTCTCCCAAGGCATTCCTTAGCAAGATGTCCTGGTCTTCTGAAATTGTAGCAAAGAGTTAATCCTATCTTTCTCTTCAATGATCCACAACTCTTTTTGTACTGCATGCTAGGATTATAAGGGCTAGCCTGCAAAAATTTATTTCTAGGGTCCTCCATCCATTGGTTAGTCCAAAAATTCTTTCTATGCATAGGTATAACATATCTCTCACTATTCCTATCAGACCTATTCATATCAAACTTTCTTTTATCTAACAATGCTATTGTTTTTAAGCTAAGAATTTTTTTATCAAGCATACCTAAATCCATACGCTAGAAGTAAAAAATTTCACTTATTTTCTTCCATAGGGTGCAAAGCTTTCAGATCTAAAACTTGAACTATTCTTACCTTTACTAGAGGCTAGAGCTTACAGATCTTACCTCTTTTCTGTAGAAATTTCTACTTTTACCTTTCTTAGAGTACAAATTGTTTAGATCTCACTTCTTTTCTTCAATATCAACCTCTTTTCTTGCAGATCTGACCTCTTTCCTTCAGATCTGACATTTCTTTCTCGACACAAAGCTTCACAGGTCAAGTAGAATATTTCTCACTAGGGCAACAAATCTACGCACAAAGATTATTTCGCACAAAGCTTTTTCTTCTTTAGTTCCCAGCAAACAAAGTTTCAGGTCCCGACAACAGAAACATTTGTTGGCACATGGGTAGACCCAGGGTTCAATTCTCAAGAGAACACCAACAAAACCCTAACTACTGGCCCTTTCGGCAACACCTGCGAAGCATATGAAGTCTCACCCAAGGTAGAGGCAAGGGTGGTTGCAGACATGACTCATATGTTCGCAACCTTAGTTGGGACATAGATCTGTGATTATACCACTTAGAAATCATCTAGCATGGTTTATCCATTAATATTCAACCCTTACAACACTTCACAAATAACACAGAGCATCGCAGTGAGTACTTAGATATAAGATAATTCGGCACTTAGCCAGAACAAGATAGATCGGGTTCATCAAATCAAGCACTAAGCATATTAAATATCAGATCTAACATTCATTCTTATATCATAAGCACAAAGAATAACTAAATATATTTAATCACATCAATCACTTAGCCAAGAAGGAGATAAACACATACATAGCACAATACACAAAGTTACTGTGGTTCACCCCCACCCTGGGGCTATGTCCACAAGATCTTCTTCTTTATTATCTAAATAAAGTGGTTACAACAAAGAGCTTCAACAATCGTTGCTTTGCACAGGACATAATATCTATGCAGCTCACTAGATCCTTCTTCTTTTCATTTCTGCACAAAAAAACTTGTGAGCTTCTCACAATCATGCACAGAGAATTTACAAGATACATCCGATCACACAGATACGGTCCTAGTACTAAGCCATAGATGTACAACTCTCCCCTATTTTTCTTCTTACATTGCCTAAGTATCTATTTATAGATTACAAAAATGGGCTTAAACGTGGGTGAACCCATGGGTCGACATCCCTTTCTCATTACATTAACCCAAAACCCTAAAGGGACCCAAAAATAGGTCTAGTTTCCCTAATTTCTGCTTCACGTTGTGCCCCATCTTTGGCAAGTTGTCGAAGTCCCAAAAACGATCAAATATGACCAAGTATTCTTCAAAACTTGGCCAAGGGCCAACATTCACTACAATAGGGCCAACAAGCCCCACCTTTATCTAGGATGGACTACTTGTGTGTCGAGGTCACTTTTGTATATTTTTTAGGGCATAAGCCCCGTGACTCTTACTGGACATATATTTTTGAGGCGCTTGCGCCCACCTATGTACTCTGATACTTTCGATATATATATGTGTATTTACATCTTTTTATGTCTTATGGATTACGCTTATTTACAAATGTATTTACATGTGCGTGTGTGTGATTTTTCTTAGATATGTGCAATATGCCAATCTAATACATGATTAGCTAGAGTATCTGTGATTTGATTCAATCTTCTAGGAACATGGATATATGTAATGTAATAAAAGATTTGTTCTAAGAGACGTACCCTAAGGAACTGTCATTGTAGATTAGGATTGTAGACATGGTAAACCCTATTTAACTGAGACACAACCAGCTAAGCGTCTAAGTAGACTCGGAGGTCAGAGATACCATGCGACAAAGCATCACGATGCAACTCTAAAACTGCGTTGTTTGTGGCGTCACCTAAACATATACCTTTGAATATAGAAACTGGCCCTGAGGTGTGAAAATCATCCAAGATGTGGAAGAAAACCTCCGAGTGTGCTGACTAGCGCCATCCGCAAACCCAACAAACACCTCTGATTCACTTGACATCTGCCACAATGAAAAAGATGACATAAAAAATGACACATCCATAAAACCAAAAAGAGAAAAACTAAAAAGAAAATGTTTAAGAACTATACATATGTACAAGAAGTCACCCAAGGCGACCCACCTATGAGTAATACTTCTTGAGGTAGAGCCCATTTCTATGCTCTGCCAAAGTATTTCCCTAAAAGTCCACAAGATGATAAGAGCCCTTCTTTAGAACTTCCTTCACGATGAAAGGTATGAACCACATGGGTTTGAATTTTCCTGCCCCCAAGGGATCCTTATCTTGGTCATAGACCAGGACAATGTCGCCTTTAGAGAAAATACAAGGGCGAATGGATCGATCATACTGACACTTGATTTTTTGTTTGTGAGCCTCATTGGCCTAGGCTGCATCCCGACGCTAATGATCGAGCTGCTCAAGATATAATGAACGCTCTTCAAGTGGTGAAGTGTCTGGAAATAACTATAATTTCAACTTTAGAGACGGGATCTGATACTCTATAGGAAAGACTGCTTCCATCTCGTAAACGAGTTGAAAAGGTGAGAAACCGGTTGTAGTCTTAACAGACACTCGGTAAGCCCATAATGTCGAGTACAACATCAAATGCCAATTTGACTTGGCTGAATTGATCGTTCACTGTAGAATAGTCTTAAGGGACTTATTCATGGCTTCCACCTGAGCATTCTCTTGTGGGTAGTAGGGTGATGAATTTACTTGCTTCAACCCAAGCTTTGACGTTAACGCGGACAACATTTTATTTTGAAAGTGACTACCATGGTCATTGACAATCTCTCTAGGGACGTCGAACCTTGCTATTGTCTGGTTAAACAAAAGGAGAGGTTTTGTATCACCATCATCTTTTAATGTTGGCATAGATTCGACCCACTTTGTGAAGTAGTCTATTGCTACGATGATATAACGGTTCCCCCTTGCTGAAGGGGGGTTGCATGTAGTGTAATCAATCCCCCACTTGGTGAAGGGACCAACTGTGATGATTGGAAACATGGGAGAGGGGTGTCCCCTCATCTTCCAAGAGAAGATTTTATGCAAGTGGAACTTCTTGACTGATTCAACACAATCTTTGATTAATGTCGGCTAAAAGTAACTGGCTCATAGAATATTTTGAGTTGTTTCCAACCCAGAAAAATGACCGCCACATGCTCCAGTGTGCCAATCGTTAAGTACAATTTCCGCTTCTTCATGAGTGAGACACCGATGAAGGATGCAATCTACACCTCGACGATACAAAGTGTCCTCAAGTATGAGATAGTTCTTTTCTTGATGGCATATACGTCAACGTTCATCATGAGAAGCATAGGCGGGGCACTTAAAGGTCTGGAGATAGACTAGTATATCTCCATACCAGCGGTTCATAGACGCGATAAAAAAAATGTCTCCTTTAATAGGAGAATATTGAGGTATAACATCACCTGACTCAACTGGAAGTTCCAATATGAGTTCCACAAATAACAACGACTTTTTGGACTTCACAAAAACAAAATCCAAGTCAAATTCCTGGAGGATAACTATCCATTTACTGATCTTTCTGTCGATTACACATCGTGTCAACACGTATTGAAACAAATTCACAACGACAATGATGGTGGTCCTACGAAATAAAATGTAATTACAGAACTGTTGGACAACATCAACTGTTGCCAACATGTGAATAATTGAGTTCTAGTCCAACCAGACATCGACTCAGGTAATAAATCACATATTCTTCAAGAAAATCATCCTCTTGAACCAAGACCATACCGATGGTCGACTCTGTCAAAACCGGGTAAAATAAGAAATATTTATTATAATTGGGTGGTTGAAGCAGAGGGGAAGACGTGAGGGTCCATTTCAATGCTTCGAAAGAGCGTTGAGCAACTTCATCCCAATGAAAAGGAACATCCTTCTACAGTAAACGCATGAAACCATTTGTGATATAAACATAGTTTGTGATGAAATGCCATAAAAAGTTTTCTTTTCCCTATAAACTCTGAAGCTGAGGGATTGTGCACGAGGGAGGCAACATAACTATTTCCTCAACCTTTAGAGGATCGATCATGATCCCTATTGTCAAAACTATGAAACCTAGCAGATGACCCGACGTTATGAAAAAACTGCATTTGTTTGGATTCAACCAAATCCGGTAGTAGTGACATCACTCAAAGATAAGTCGAAGGTATGTGGGATGATCAAATCTCTTAGGATATCATGATGCTAAATCATCAAGATAGTCCTCGACTATGTGTTTGAGATCGTGGAAAGAAAAAGACATGGCCTGCTGAAAAGTAGCTCCATCATTTTCGAACCAAAAGGCATATTCCGATAAGTGAATGTACCCCATGGACAAATGAAAGTGGTCTTGTGTTGGTCTTCGGGTTTGATCTATATCTAATTGTATCCCAAAAAATCATCCATGAAATAAAATACCTCGCAACCTGCGCATTCATCGACTATCCTGTCAATAAATGGCATGGGCAAATTATCCTTTGGATAGACCTTGTTCAAATCATGGAAGTTCGTACATACGCGAATTGTACCCTATTTTTTGTTGACTGGAATGGGATTTGACACCCATTGATTCAATTGGATGGGGTAGATGAAACCATCTTTAAGAAGTTTCTCTACTTCAGCCTTAATAGCTACTTCTTTCTTAGGATTAATCAGACGAATCTTCTACCCGACCGACTTAGCATCAATATATGTCAAGATTTCATTTTCAACGATTCTTGGATCTATTCTTGGAATTTCCTCATAAGACCAGGAAAACAATTCACATAATTCTCTAAATAAATCCTTGTAGATTTGAATCTCCTCAGGGGAGAAGTCCGCTTCGACAGAGACATTCTCCACGATGCCATGGGTTCTAAAGATATCAATAGGTATCGTTTTAATGATGGTTTCCATATTTCCTTCAGCATAAATGTGTGTGTATCCAAAGGATTGATAGGACAAGACCTATCTCCAGTCATATTCAGAGTGAATTCACCTTCTTCAATTCTTCTTAACTCTGGGAGGAAATAATATCTGTGATGGAGATCATCCTAGGGTCCATCTGGAATAGTCATTTACTCAATAACCGCCTCATCTAAGGGAAATACTAAGTCTAAAGAATTAATATTTGTGGGGGAACCTTGATCCCAAATAGGCTCGAGAACCGGATCTAACTCCTGTGCGGGAGTTGGATCGGGATCGGTAGAAGCTTGTTGGACTATAGAGTATGCAACCTCCATCAAGGACAAAGGAATGGACATGGCATGGTTTCCTATCCCTTCCATCGTGGATTATGGGGAAGGAATAGTCCACGAATCGTTAAAGTAAGTCATATGAAATGACGAGACTTGAAAAATTTCAACCTTAGGATGGTCGGGGATAGCTGATATGAACCTAACATCACCGGAAAGAGGCGGGTAATTGAAAGTACCCATCAGAGGTGGGCATAAACCAACCCCTATGTTGATGATGTTGGGTTGAGGGTTATCAATCATCGAGACACGATCTGAGGGTTGAAGGATAAGTGATCAATGGACACGATATGACCCTCGTGTGGAAATAACAAGACCCAGAAAAATGTAGCGACCACTTCATGCATAACATAGGTCCAACTCCATCTTAAAAAGATATTGTAATCAAGAGATGCACCGATCACTTCAACCTCCACGCACACGGTCTTCCCCCCTAACTGCACGCGAAAAGAGGGGATGATTCCATGTGGTCAAAATGAACAATTTTCGAAAGAGGTAAGAAGAGTAGGTGATAGATACAAAATGGTTTGGCCAATGGACTTCCAACACGCCAACGATATCACACATGTCAAGGCACCCTCATCAACCACCGTGTGGAAAATGGTCTGAGTAAAAGTTTTTGTGGTTTAAGTCGCTACTATCTGAAATGCCACGTGGTAATGGAGACGAGGTTTTAAGTCAGTCATATCAAGCATGATCGCTCACGGATGACAAGTCTCAGAAGATCCTAAGGTAGCTAACAAAGCCTTTCTTTGGGAAGGGCATCTCTGGAGGAATTCCAAAGCAGACATTGCATAAGGGGTTTGAGACAAATCCTCCACCACAGAGAAGTTTGGGCGGCCCTTTCATTTAGATTGTGGGAAGCTTTATTGAATGCACCTTTTGGGATGCGTGTCATTGTTTCACCCAATGTATTCTCAATCTAGAGAGGAAGAGGTGGGTTTTTGACTTCTTTACCCTTCTTAGAGGTGTTTTTCATTCCATAGACGTGTGTCCTAGTTGTCATATTAATGTTACCTTTCAGCATACATTCACGAACAAAGGATTACTCGAAGACGGAGTGGGTCCCTGACTACCCCCTTCCGCACTCGAAGAGGCTTGAGTTCAATTTTTCCCATGTTGAAATGGGTTTGTTAACACGACAGGATGTTGTTGTGCCAATAACTTCTGGGCCTCCACAATCCGAGGGCATAGGTGCGTCAAATGGTCTTCTGTGCAAAGGTTACATGGATACTTCAACTTATTCTTTTCTGTGTTACCGCCACAAGAATTATTGGTAGGTTTCTTATCTCCCTTACCCTTCTTTCATTGTTTCTTCTTTTTGTTAGGATTTTGGGTGGCCTTCAGGTTTGTCGATTGCACACTATGTACATCCGATGTTTGAGTAAGGGGAGCAACCGAACCAGTGGTCTAGCTGGTCATTGTCTATTGTATTGACAATTGATGTAATTGATTTGATAGCTGATCAACAGGCTTCGTTTTGACTGAACCAACAATACCATTGGCATGTGGTCTAGATCTTTGTCTGGTATTGTCAAGTATCGACTGTGGGGCATCTAGAAAAAATTCGTAAAGTAAATCATACTGAGAGTAAATTAGCTCTAGTTGTTGAGCTCTCATTATAACTTCTTCTTCTGAAAATACCCTCGACGTTGCTATGTCTTTGGATAACTGAGGTACCAAATATTTAAGGAACCACTCAAGCAAGACTGTTGGTGGGACTGGTACTTTTATCAAACTCTTCTGGCATATCCATTCTTGGATGTGATATGAGATATGGTCCTCCTTTGTCTGCTCAAAGTAGGCCAGCAACTCGGTGCCAAAATCATATCTCACATGTAATTGAAAATGGTTTAATAAAACCATTGCCAATTCGCCAAAGGTAGAGTATCTTGAGTGGTCGAGCTCAATGTACCATTTAGCAACATGACTACCAATGAGAGTGCATTAAAACAAACACAATTGGATAGAGTCATCTCTCAATGATTTGGATGCGCACCATAAATGGAAGGTAGTCACATCATCGCCTGGATCTTCATTAGGCTTAGATTCGAACTTTGGAATGTCTAATGGAATCTTGGTTGGCATAGGAGGCCAATGCAAATCATGATAGATGGGGTCATTTAATAACCTTGTCGAGTCTGGCAAGTGAAAAGTTGCTAGAAACAGTAATTTGGGTTGTTGATTATAACCAGAGAAAAAGGAGCCTAAAGTTTGGCTGGCACGAGGTTGCCAGGAAAAGTTAGGTTATTGGCCAGGGTTCTGGTAATAACCATGTCCATGACCAACGTATTGGTTTTTCACTTCTTGAGATTTCATTGGATGACTCCCGCAATAGGACGTATAAGGTTGGGCTTGCATTGCATTCCAAGGATTTTGGGAAGGTTTTCCCCATGCCGATAGTTTCCGAGCCTTGCCCGGGGTTCCATTGGCTATGGAAGGGGTTCCAATGGCTAGGTAAATGATGCCTTCCATGGATTCCAAGGTCCTTATGAGGAAGGAATTCCTGAGTTTTCCCCCTATGTAGGAATAGTACCCTGCATAGGATTTTGTTGTCCATAACCGGGGTTTCCCCCGACCGAGAAGACAACTGACAAGAAATCATTGTTAGAAAATGCACCGAAGAAAGAGAATGACGTTGAACCTACCACCATGATATAAGAAGGAAGTCCTTGACTACCTTCTCCAAACAAACTATAGTTTACGTTCATCCCGACGGAGTGCTGGTGAGCACCGCCGAACGAAGGGGACGAAGGAGGTATATGACCCCCTCCATAAGGGAAAGCATTATAGGGATTTGAAATGCACCCCATGGATCCTTGCAAAGGAGCATTCGAGATCCTTGCCCCCAGACCTAAACTCTATAGAGTGGAGTAGGAAAGGATAGAGTTCGTATCGAAGGCAGGCATCCCATATGAGAACGAAGGGTCTGTCGCACTATGGTTGAAAGGAGCAGTGATCGCCACCATAGATGGAATCAGACCATTACCTGAGGTAGAGGCAGTCGATACCATAGTGGTATTGACCGACGATGGTTGGTTTGGAGGCAGAAAACCCCCTATAGTGACAGTCGTAGAGGGATTATGAGGGTTCCCTAAAGAATTAGCAAAATTTGTCTCCATCGCTGCTTGTGACATGACATGACGCTCGTAAGGGTCAACCTGTATGATGATGGGCGTCGATAGATCGATGATCATAGGGTGATATGGACTAAGAGATTCTTCTCCAAGTCCAGAAATGGTTGGTTCCTCCGGAATCAAATGTTCTCCTCTTGGAGATGGGTCGGGCACATTTTCCTGTGGTTGGGTCACCTCAAAATACCCTTTCTTGTCTAGTCTTCATCTTAGTGGTGGCGGGGGTGGCTCTAGATTAACCAACGACATGCCAAGAAGCCTTCGCGACTGGTGGAGATCCTTATCCTCCACGATGTGAGAAGATCAATGACACACCAGGGATTTCTATTAATGTTAAAGACCATCACACACTAGAAAAAGATCCTATGAGATAGTACAAGCACATCACTAGCTAGTTGGAAGAACAGTTACACCAACCAACACTAGAGCAACTTACTGGTGCAAGTGAAACTCAAATATGGAAGCACTCTCTGATTATACTCTACAAAGCATGGCCCAATGTCTGCCCTAGGTACCGCGGTATACCCCCACAATCACCTATGTAAGTCACTAAGATAAAAGCAACTAGGTTTCCAGCACGTGAACAATCACTGGGCGGGTACAGTTGATAGTCGGGTGGACCGCAATGAGCAGGGTATGAAGCTCAAAAACTATCAAGGGTATCGAAAGCAAGTGTTATGGAAGACGACTGAGGACCTCGAATGGATTCGAGACCCACAAAGCTTCATGGAAAATGCGATCAATGAAATCCCAAGATAAGCCCTCTATATGCGTTCCCTACTATGCTTGGTCCAACTTTGGAGGGGTTATCTCCGCTACCTTTTCGCACACAACATTGTGTTTATCCCTTGTGTTAGAGGGGGGTCCCGGAAAACTTTCACAGTTATTGGAATTTTAAGCACTCCCTAGCACAGATTCTTGTGTTTGATTTTGTAGCCTTGAAGAGTTTCCTCTCCAATCCTAAATCAAGGCTCTATCCTAGACTAAATTGATGGAACCTACAAACACAAAGTTTAATAAATTTTAATTAAGCGTCAATTTTAGTGTTTGTCTTAAGTCAAAGGGAATGGAAGTGGAACCAGTGATGTTCTTTAAGAGACGAAAGAGAAGAGCATAAAATGAAACTGAAAAACAAACTACTTCTTCTTCACAAATAAAGATTTGTCAAATTAAACTCTTTCACCAAACTTTTTCGTAACTACTTTTCTCAGATATTTGAAAAGAAAAACTTAAAACAAGATTTCGCTCGACTACAAGCTACTTAATTTCCGAAGTATTCAAATAAATAACTTAAGAAAACTTTCTCTTTCCTTGATAAATAAAGAAACTAACCTAAACTACTTTTACCAAACAAAGAAATGAAAAACATTTTTTTTTATTATTTTATGCTTCAAAACAAGAAACTTGAAAATGAATTCTTTTCTTTTCTTCGCAAGAAAAAATGAAGACAAGACAAGACCAAGAAATGACTTCTGGCCCACTACGGATCATAGGGAGTCACTGACAATACCAAACAGGCAGATCAGAACAGACTCACAAACTCATTTAGAAACCCTAATAAAGAAAGCACAAGAAATCTTTGATGAACAAAATCTATAATGAGGTCAGACCTAGGCTACAGACTGCTATAACAAAGACCATGACTAGATCAAGAAAACCCCTGAGAAGTATGACTTCTGACAGGGAAGAGGATGACTGCTTCTTCTTTAAAAAATATTTTCTCAAGACAAGAACGCTACTGACACTTCAACAACCTACGTATGTACGCAGGTTGTCTAAAGGTAGGGTGTGTATGTACACGTGAAAACCCACTACAGGTCGTGTACACCTCTGTAACTTTCTAAAAAAAGAAAACAACAGTCAATCTATCAAGTCATGGAATACTATTATGGAAGACCATAATCCCTTAAGACTCAGACACTTACAAAAACTCAAAAAAGGAAATTAAACCAATTAAAAAACCCAAAAAGAATATCCCCTTAAAAAACCCTAGAGGTATTCCCAGTATGGTCTCCAATTCAACTATAGCGAGAAAACCCCCTACGAACTACACTAGGTTTCTAAAGTACAGGCAGAGCTAACCGTCTAAATTCTCCTACTTTTAACAACTATCTCGACATTACCCCACAATATTACATAAAAAAAAAACAAAGTATAGGGATCCGGTAAGCTTACCTTAAAATCTGCGTCCAGTGTCGATCCCTTTGTGTTCAGTTGTTTCTCGACTGCAAATCTCCTCCCAAGGCCAACCTGCATTCACCAAAATACAAAAAAGAAACTACAAGCATGCATTCTATATATGGATTAGTGGGTTAGATATCATAACAAAAATAAAAATAAATCATGAAGATTGAAGACATCATTTGGTGGGACGAAAAAAATATTTCTCTATATTAATCTCACAAAGTCCCTTAGAATATGAGACCGAAAACTGCTCCTCGAACTCGGTCCTGGGATCATCTCATCATGCACCAACTTCTTCCACGTATCCTTCTCTTCTTCATTTCTCTCTAGGGAAGTGGCAACGGTTTGCAATGGAGGAAAAACGGGTTGGAAAAGGAATTATGGCTCAAACTCACAATGTTGTTGCAAAATATTGGGGCAAAGGGGGAATACTGAAATGGGTAGAGTTTATTTTCTCTCATGCTTCTTGTGGTAATGGTACCCCAATACCTTATTTTATAGGCCAAAAATATAGTTATTTGGTTGGGTGACCAGCTATGGGCGGTCAAATTGTTAGGTAAGTACCCGAAAACCTATATAACTTTGCAACTTTTTTATTTTTCGCTCTTTTGTGAGTATACCAGGGATGTAATGGTTTAGCTAGCATACGCACATGATTTGTGGATGTGCAACAAGCATGTGTACATGTTCATTAATGGTGAAGGGCGCGTACATCTTCAAAAATATGGTTTTTTAGAAGAGTTGTTCAAAAGATGGCTTGGGAAAAAAAGAAAGTAAGATGGCTTGATGTCAGGTATGCATGCATGGTGAAATTTAGGGTTATAACATGCATCCATGTGGTGGGATGAACATGTGAAGGTGCAACACATTAACGAGAAAAATGTTACTTGGAATGAATTGAAGAAGTATTTTGAAAATAAATACTTGACTAATAGATACTATGGAAGAAAGATGAAAGAGTTGTTTGAACTCAAGATGGGTAGCATGACCATTAACAAATATGAATGAAGGTTTTTGGAATTGTTGAAGTATGTTCCTCTCATCAAAGATGAGACTGTCAAAATTAAAAGGGATTTGAGTGGACTACCATCTCCCATTAGTGACAAGATCTAGTATGATGATCCTAGAACTATGGAAGAAACTGTAAGGAGAGAAAAATGCTTATATGAGTTGCAAAGAGAAAAACCCACTTTCTGAAAGGTTTGGGAAAACAAGAAGAAATTCAAGATGGATCAAATGAAGAAGGGAACTAAACCATCCTCTTTTAGAAATATCCCTCAAGGAAATCCAGGCTTTAGAGAGCCTAGGAAGGATGAAGTAGGTGGGAAAATGCCAAGACAACCACCTATGGAATGTTGGGGTTGTAAAGGAAATCATACGTACAGAGATTTCCCCCACAAAAACGAGAAAGTGAGAGTTGTCCACAATGTTTAATAGGAAGGAATACTGGAGGACATGGGAAGAATTGTACCAAAGATCTACACATCTCTGGACAACAAGCAAGCAAAATATCAGTCACATATGATTGAAGTGGAAGGTATGATCAACAACCCAACCATTACTATTTTAATTGATTCAGGAGCTAGTCATACTTATATAGATCCTAGAATGGTGGAAAGCTTGCATTTTCCAAGAAGAAAGCATGGAAAATCTTGGTTAGTGTAGCTGGATGCAAAAGCCAAGAGGAAGGGTTTTGAGTCGGTTAAGTCTTGTCCAGTGGACATGAATGGACTAAGCACAAGGGATGAGTTAAAATTTTTACCTTTAGGTTCCTATGATTGTCTAAGTGGGATGGACTGGTTGGACCAGAACGATTCCATATTAGACTGTCGTAACAAGGCATTAACTTTCCTAGATGGGGAAGGAAGTCAAAGATCAGTCCAAGGAATTCCCAGAGCAGTTGCTATTAGAGAAATCTCAACAATGCAGCTAAGGAAGTTCTACAAGAAAGGTTGCCAAATATTTGCAGCTCATATAGATGAAGCACCAAAGGATAAGGTGTCAAATATTGAAGACCATGTAGTTTTAAAATATTTTGAAGATGTATTCCAGGAGGTACTCAGACTACTCCCGAATATAGATATTCATTTCTCTATAAACCTCATGCCTGGAGCAGCTCCAGTGTCAAAATATCCTTACAGAATGAGTACACTAGAGCTAAAAGAACTGCAGTTGCAGCTTGAAGAACTTATGAAGAAGGGGTATATATGCCCAAGTGTGTCACCTTGGGGTGCCCTAGTATTGTTTGTGAAAAATAAATATGGGGCATTGAGATTTTGAAACGATTTCAGACAACTGAAAAAAGTGAATATTAAGAACAAGTATCCTTTTCCAAGGATCGTTGATATCTTTGATCAGTTGAAGGATGCCAAGATATTTTCAAAAATAGATATCAACTCAGGGTACCACCAGGTAATGATAAAGGATGAAGACATCAACAATACTGCCTTCAAAACAAGGTATGGTCATTATGAATTCAAAGTGGTCTCATTTGAGTTATCAAATGCACCCGTTGTTTTCATGTTCTTAATGAATGGTGTATTCAGATAATACCTAGACAAATTCGTCATAGTCTTTTTGGATGACATGTAGGTGTACTCCAAGTAAGAGGAAGAACATGAAAATCATCTGAGGATGGTGTTGCAAGTGCTAAGAGAGCACCAACTGTAAGACAAATTGAGCAAGTGCTCATTCTATCAAAAACAAATACATTATTTGGGACATATCATTTCAAAATATGGGATAGCTATGGATCCTAAAAAGATAGCAGCCATCGAAGAATGATCAGTACCGAAGAATGTGACATAATTCAGATCCTTTATGGGTCTAGGTGGATATCACAGAAGGTTCATTTCAGGGTTCTCAAGGATAGCTCACCCCATCACTTCTTGAAAAGGAAGGAGAATAAATTTCAATGGACAGAGGAATGTGAGAGAAGCCTCCATCAATTGAAGCAATTGTTAACCAGTGCTCCAATCCTGAGGATTGCAGATCCAAATGAAGATTTTGTAGTGTGTATAGATGCATGCAAAGAAGGACTGGAGGGATTCCTCAGCCAGAAGGGGTTTTCAATATGTTATGAGTCCAGAAAATTGAAAGAGCATGAAAATAACTATGCAACTCGTGATTTGGAGTTGGCAACCATAGTGCACGCTCTAAGGAAATGGAGACATTATCTCATGGGAAAGAGGTTTGAACTGAGGATAGACCATAATGGTATAAAGTATTTGTTTCATCAACCAACCTTGAATGCTAGGAAGAGTATATGGTTGGAGTTTCTTTGTGAGTACGACTTTGATATCAAGCATATCAAAGGAAAGGAGAACAAAGTGGCTGATGCACTCAGCAAAAGAATGCATGAACTACATGCTATTGTCATTAAAATGTATCAAATTGATATTAAAGGAGGAATTTCGGAAGCTGCAAATGCAAATTTGCAGTACATGGAATTGGTAGAAAACATAAAACAAGGTAAGATGCTACAGAAAGTGGAATATTATAAATTGGAAACCGATGGAACACTCTTGTATAGAAACAAAATTTATGTATTTAACTCCTAGGAATTAAGAATTATGATCTTGAAAGAAATGCATAAAGTGTCTTATGTTGGGCACCCTGTATATCAGAAAACAATGGAAATAGTCAAGAGCCATTACTTTTGGCCAGGAACAAAGAAGGAAATTGCAGTATACATTGCCAGATGTATGGAGTGTCAGAAGGTCAAGGCTCATCATAGACACCCAACTGGGTTGCTACAGCCATTGCCCATTCCTGAGTGGAAGTGGGAAGTGGTGACACTAGATTTCATCATAGGATTACCTAGAAAAAATAAGAAACATGATTCCATCATGGTGGTGGTGGATAAGTTTACAAAAGATGCTCATTTTAATTCATTTAAGACCACTCACAAGGAAGATAATGTTGTCGATATCTATATGAGGGAATTAGCACAATTCAACGGTATTCCCAAGACAATTGTGTCTGACAGAGACCCAAAATTTACCTCAAAGTTCTGGAAGGGGTTATTCAAAGGGTTCAGAATGAATCTAAAATTCAACACAACCTATGATCCTGAGTCTGATGGGAAAATAGAAAGGGTGAACCAAGTGATAGAGGACATGCTAAGGATGTATGTGATGGACAAACCATCCCATTGGGAAGACTACATACACTTGGTAGAATTTTCCTACAACAATGGGTATCAAGAATCATTGAAGATAAGCCCATTTGAATTTATGTCAGAAATTGAAACACCCCAGTAAGTTGGGATAACCCATCTGATAGGGTAGTGGTTGGTCTAGAGTTGGTTAAAGAAATGGAAGAGAAAATGTTGAAGATTAAGCAGAATTTGAAGTCTTCCCAAGACAGGCAGAAATGTTATGATGATAAGAACATAAACCACACAAAGTTTAAAGTGGGTGATCATGTTTTCTTGAAAGTGAAATCCAACAGAAGTTCCCTGAAGCTTAGAAATTGTTCCAAGTTGGCAGCCAGATATTGTGGTCCATTTGAAATCCTAGAAAGGATTGGACCAGTTGCATATATGCTTGAATTGCCTGCATCCATGAATGTACATAATGTGTTTCATGTTTCATTGTTTAAGAAATATGTACCTGATGCTAATCATGTTATTGATTGGAATGTGATTCAGGTGGAGCAGGAAGGCATCTTGCAAGTGCATCCGGTGCACATATTGGACCAAAAGAGAAAAAAACTCTGGAATCGATCCATAGGGCTTGTAAAGGTCCAGTGGACCTGGTACAATCCTGAGGACGTGACATGGGAGCATGAGGATGCTATGCAGGCAGAATACCCACATCTTTTTGAAGATTTTGGAATTCTTGTTGATGGTGTGTAAATACATTGCACTGAGGACAATGCAAAAATAAGGGGAGGGGATTGTAATACCCCAAGGACGATCCATAGTTGTATTATGAAATGTAAACATGTTTTGTAGGATGGTGAGTCGAGCAATTATAAGCCGATAGGATTATGTGTTAGTAGGTTGGAGAGCCTAGGTGTTAAAGGCCAGGAGCCTGTTTTGTACATGTAAATATTCATATTATTAATATAAAAACATCATTGCGTGTAGACTGACCATGAATAAAGACTGATGGAGGACTAAGATTCCACTAGGATGGGTAAGGGAGAGGGGGATGAGAGGTTGGAAATAGGGGCTAAGCCTAAGGGCTTAAGTCCAAGAGAATAATAATTTATTATTATTCCAAAATCTATGTAAAAGGATATGTTTTTATCCGAAGTTCCTAGGGAAGGACAGGTGACTTCTAAAGGGAAAGGAACGTTCTTCATGAGTGACAGGTGTCGTCTCAGGCACATGCAGAGTTAAGGGGGGAAATTCTTGCTGGGGGACACTCATGCAGGGGAACTCATTCACGCATAGGGAGGAACTCAGTCACATAAAGGGATTCACACACATACAATTGTTTCTCTCATGCTCTCACCATCTTCGCTATGCTAGACCAATTTTCCCATCTCTCCTCACTAATTCATTCATGCATTGACCTTGCCTAGCCTAGGAATCCCTTTCCCGATGGAGTGTAGTCCCATCTCGGGGGTGACCTACTGTTGAGAGTGATGAGAAGTGTGGTATTAGGCTGAGAGTTTCATGAAATGTCTGCTCACAGTTGGTGGTTTTACTCCATTTAAAAGATAAGTGTCATTTATGTTCTTAATTCTGTATGTCATGCATGTTTGTGATTCTTGAAATGTTATCACATGTTCCGTTGCATGTAGGAATTACTGTCAATTCCATCTAAGTCTGTATAGTAGTAGTAACTTTGTGTTATTTTTTTTTAAATTCACTAGAAATACATGTTATATACATATGTATGTTATTTTGTGGCGATGCCTCACCTGTTGGTGGCTGGGGATGTCACAGATTGTCACAGATTGGTATCAGAGCTAAGTGAAGTGTGTGAGTAGTGGTGTTGCCCAGCCTGCTGGTGGTTGGGTACGTCACATCTTTCCCTTGATATGATTGTTTTAGAGCATCCCATGCCTCCTTTAATTTCATTGTTGCAACAAGTCTTGGTAAGATAGGATCGTGCACTTCTTTTTGGATGAAAAAAAAATATTTTGAGTCCTTTTTCTATTTTCCCTTAATTGATCTCTTTGGAATTGGGTCAATACAACAATAACTTGAGCATCTGCTGGTTTTGTATAAATATATTCCACCAAATCCCATAATTCTTGTGAAATAAACAAGGTTTTCATTTTAATGCTCCAAAAACCATAATTTTCATCTTTAAAGATTGGTATTTGAGGCTCAAAATATTAAGACCATTGTTGTTGTTGGCCATTTCTTTAAAATTTCCATAACTCCTTCCAATAGGTTCAATATGCACGAGCTTCATAAAGAAA
>SNQJ01S0052795.1:12378-34592 GCA_010110895.2 Picea sitchensis | reverse complement strand
AAAGGAAGAAGATCTTCCTTTAGTGATCCATTTAAAACAATTAAAGGCGTTTTGGCTCAAGAGAATTAAAAGTTTGAAAGAAATTTTAGCGGAATGTGATGTCATTAGTTCAAAAAGAGGTGAATTATATTTAAATTTAATTGAGTTAGAACTAGCTCGGTTGAATGAAGACGTGGAGGATCCACATTTAATCATGAACTCAATACTTCTATCTAAAGAAAAAATGGAAGAAAAGATGGACTCCCTAAAAATTTCATCGGCATAAAAGTTTAACAACCTGATTGAATATTCGAAGATAGAGCTAGAGAGTTGGTTGGTCTACTAAGTAAACAAAAATGATGATATTGAAGATTCCCTCCATCAACTCTCAATGGCTTTTAAAGATATCTAAAATACATTATTTGATATCAAAGTTAGACAAGAGATAACGGTTGCACCCATGAAATAATATATTTAAAATTGGTTAAAGAATACTTTAATCAAAATAACATAATCAGATTAGGAGAAAACAGATACTACCAGTTAGGTAGTTCCAGCCAAAGAAAGTATAAAAGACATCCCAACTAGCAAATGAAGGAGAGAATCCATCACTGTAAGTCAAATGGTCATTTTTCCCATCCTTTGTACTTCTCATTTAGAAATCATCAATTGTCAATTTCTAATTATTTTTCTCTTTTCCTCCAGGTCCAGGTCTTTCTTTTAAAGGTCCAGGGGAGCCCCATCCTATTTTGTTTGGACGAACGCTTTTATTTTAATTTTACATCAGTGTAAAACCCAAAAAATATTTTTTGTACTCCTCAGAGAACTATTTCGGGACATAGCTTTAATGATTTCTCAAACTTTGAAAATTCTGAGTATGACATTTTTGGAGTGTGCTCATCATATTCTTTTTCAGTTTTAAATGCAATACTCATCTAATGTTCTCTGCATTGTGGACTTATATCTCTTATGTCTTATGATATGACCAAATCTTGCTTATATTGTGATGGATGTGAGGAATATGTTAATCTTATATGATATTTTATTTACTTCTGTATAATATTGTAAAGATATTATATTTTTGTCTTAAATAAAATTCCTGGTCCTTTTCTCAGGAACCTTTTTTTTTATCATACTTTTTATTTAAAATTGTATTTTCATAGTTCATTTTAGCAATAATAGAGGAGCACCACCTCTTTAAAAACAAGGGGGGGATTTATCCTCGTGAAGTTGTTGTTAAGATTTTGAACAATCTGGACATCAACAACTTGTTAGTAAACAACTGAATAGATTGAGTTTACTTGTTGTACCGAGTGAAGTGAGGTGTATTCTATAGTATAGTATGAGGGAGATGTGTAATATCCATGTATAATGCTAACAACAGGGAATAAATTGACCCGATATAATCATAATAAAAAATAACAACCCAATATGGATGAGATGTGTAACATAAGTGCTTATAAATCATAAACAAAATAAAATAAATTTTTTAATATAAAAAAGATATTTAAAAAATAATAATACCAAGCATCAACACACGCACATGCATGCGCCGCACGCACGCACACGGGAAGACACACAACAATGTAGATCCATATTAACTCAGAGATTTTTTAAACACCAAGATCTCCACTTCTTAAATTTCTTGCTCCATTCTTATGTCCATATACATGGTTTTTATAGTTGTAGAAACATTTCCAAAACATCCTACATTTTTTGGTGTATCAAACTTTTTTTATTCAATATGGGAATAGGTCCTATAGATCACTCACAAGTAACAAATCCCTTTACATTTTTTTATTACATTGAGAAGGATAAGGGAAGGTTAGATAAGCTAGCATACTCCCCTCATAATTTTAACGGTTTTAGTATTATGTCTTATGGATTTTCTTCCATATGGTTGCTTTAAAAGGTACTTTCTACAATCCAGGTAAATGTATGTAACATTAATGTGGCATACATAAGTTGGACCCATAATAATAATAATAAAAATGGGTCCGTTAATAAACCATATAAATACATATCTTCCTATAATAGTTGTTCACATCAATAATCAACAAAAATGGCTTATGTTGTTTCAAAGATGATTTGAATGCACACAGGGATTATGCAACTTCAGATGGCATGTGTATTTGATAAACTATCAACATGTGTATCCTCTACATACAACATATTTTGTCCCCCTATTATGTTTTTATCCTTTTTCATGTATGAGCTATGCCACTTAAAAAAAAATGATATTCGATACAATTTCAACTCTAGGATAAATAATTAGAAGGATTGAAAATTGTTTGATTAGGAATAGTTGTGATTAATAATTTTGGAAAAAAATAAAATTCCATAATGTTAAGTGTCGATCTGTTATCTAAAATTTACTACAAAACTAAAGTATGAATTCAACTAAAAACCATCTAATATGAAAACTAACTCATTGATAAAAAATTTCATTACTCATTGTCTTGAAAGTGGAAGCTATATAAAAAAGGCATTTAATAGTTTCACATATTATGCAACACACAATATAGTACATATAGATGTAGTTTTAGTGCTATAATGGAAAATGAATAATTTATTAGAGAAGCCACAAATAATAAGAATGAAAGATTATAGGACCCTTTTTTATGGCCTCCAATTATAGGGGAATACCATTTTTGAATGTCATATGAATAAGTGGTTTTAAGTTCACTCAATGTATGTACCTCTCAAGTATTATCAAAAGTAACAACCTAAGTTAATTTAATTTTATATAGAATATCTTTATTGAATGACATCGAAGTTTAGGGGATAATTCTTCTTCCATATTATATAACGCAATAATTTTAATTCATTGAACATATATATGTTCCTCAACCTATTATAAAAATGGAATGAGGAATAATATTAAAAAAAACATAATAATATATAAGTGTTCATTTTATTGACTTAACATCAATAATTCAAATTTCTTCTTTCTATTAAAAAAATATGAATTATATAAGAGAAAATTTAATTACTCAAATTTAACCTAGACTTGAATTCAATTACTAATTATATTACTAATTATATTGTAATTATAACCAGTACATAAATATAAAGTTACTCAAAGCAAAACAAGTCAATGAACCCCATCGTATTTGTTTAGATATAAAGATTCACAATGAACCCTTCTCAACCATCTTCGTCTATGTTATGTATCTCACACCATAAAAATGCGCAGTAAGTATGGGTGATAAATAAATTCCCCATCTACTTAACACACCTAGCAAAATACTTGAAGTATTGAAAATATTTTTTTTTATGACATGGCATGCCAATGCAAGGATAGGTTGTCCCGCTGGCATTTTTAAAGATACCAATGACCCATGGTTCTGACACGTGTTTGTAGGTGTTTGGATGAGGTAAAACCATGCATCCAACCTTTTCTAAATTCTAAGGAAATTTTGGTTGAAATGAGCATACCAACTTTTGCTATAGAGTATTTTTGGAAGTAATAATATTTTTACCATTACTTACTATATATTACTTACTATATGTGATAAGTTATAAATAATTGAAATTTATTTAGATTGTTTTATATTTATGTAATATGTAGAAATATTTATAATAAATATATGCAGGAAAAACAATATTATATCACAAGTTCAAATTTAGAGGAGGTAAGGTATGTATATTTATGCAGACTTTATTAGTCAAATATCTGAGCCAAAAAGATATGTATACTTCAATAAACCTTAAAAATAAATTATTATTATTATTAATATGAAAATAGTGAAAAACTCATAACTATATATTTGTTCAAATTGACCAATAACATTTTTCTTTCAATTAAATATAAATCATAATAATAATATAGAAACCCTAAATTACTAGAAATTAGTAAGATTCCTTGAAATAAATCAATAATATACATAAAAATATATATGCTAATAAATATAAAATGTTAAGGGTAGAAACTAATGAGATTCTTTAAAATAGTTCAATGATTACATAAAAATATGAATGTTAATAAATATAATGAAATTCTTTAAAATAGGTCAATGATTAAAAAATATATATGCTAATAAATATAAAATGTTAGGGTTAGGAATTAATGAGATTCCTTGAAATAAATCAATGATTACATAAAAATATATATGTTAATAAATATAAAATGTTAAGATTGTGAGTAACACATGAAACCGTATGCCAAACTAATGTTTTCAAAGACTTAAAAGGCTATGGTGAAGTCAAATATTTAGGTTTCAAAACTCCCTTTTATGAGTGGATATGGATTTTTAACATTTTTTGCATTGATTTCATGCATCAAGTTATTGTGATCTTTATGGTGTATAAAGTAGGTATTGACTTTTTTTTAATTCTTCTTTACAATGCATTAATTTTAGTGTAGAGTTATTATGTTTTTTTATATAATGTATTAATTTTAGTGTAGAGTTATTATATATAATGCATTAATTTTAGTGTAGTAGAGTTATTATGTTTTTTATATAATGTATTAATTTTAGTGTAGAGTTATTATATATATATATATATATATGGTATATATATATATGTGTGTGTGTGTGTGTGTGTGTGTGTGTGCAGGAATTAATTTCAATATTTCTCTTCTATGTAATAAGATATACCTCTGTGGAGTAAAAATTGAGCATAACCATGTCTCTGTTGCTATAATGAAAATACAAATATTATTAAAATTGAAGAACAAAGAAGGATAGAGTGAGAGCAAGTAGGAGATATAGAGAAAATGAATCATAACTATGTGGGGATCAATGGTATGAAATATTCTCTCTAACTATTCCTATTACACTTGTTAAAACAGGTAAAACAAGACAACCGTCAATATTGGAAAGCAAGAGAGGTAAGGTTTCACCTTTATTACAATATCTCAAGTTAAAAGTTGAAGTTTTGATTGATCTTCCATTTCAACCTTCATTCTCATATGATTTATGGAAGTATGGTAAAATGGGTAGGTGTGGCTAAGAAAAAGTTGAAAAAGACAAATTGAGATCCATCATTGTATACTATATACTTATTTCATTATCCTCATTCTATTTTTTGGTTGATAGTCACTTTCATCATCATTGAAAGCTATTCAAAATATTGTCTTTTTTTTTTTTTTTTACTTGCACCATGTTCATTATGGACAATCTAAATTTTTGGTTGATATGATTTGAATGGTTTAATTCTTTGTTTTATATAATTTTTTGATGGAAAACTTAAGGTTTTGATCATGTAAATATCTTGTAGTTTTCTTGATTTTACTTGCACCATGTTCACATTATGGACCATCTTAACTTTGGATCTATCAAGTATCAAGAGAGATTAAATACCTTAAAATGTAAACATTTCCTCAAGTTTTTACAGTATAAAAAGAGTTTGCATCACAAGAGATTTGATCCTTCTCTATACTTGATAAATTTAGGGTTAAGATGGATTAAGCCAATTATGTGTTTTAATATTATAATGAAATATCCCAAAATTAACACCTCTATAAAAAATAAATTTATGGTTAAAATAGATTAAGCTAATTATATGTTTTAATATTATAATGGCATATGTCAAGATTGAGATGTTATTCCACATTAACAATCTTTACTCAAAATAAATTCTTATTCTCTAAAAGATAAATAAGGTTTCTTTTACACTTTTTTAAGATATTAATGTTTCATTAATTTTACTACTTATTTTTCAATATATCTATTAAATATATTTTTTATTTAAAAAAAATCATTTTATTTACACTAAAAATATTATCCCATCCAAATTACCTAAAACTTATATTTTAATTATTTATTAATATTTAAAAAATAAGCAATAACTTATATTTGATTCCATAATAATAATAAAATAAAAAATAAAAAATATACAGTCACTACCATATTAATATTATGACATATGTATCACGCGAAAGTAATATCATTTATCAATATCAACTACACAACCAACAGCTGCAACTTCTCACAACTTTCTGATCGTTGCACGATGTTTATCCTATATTAAAACCCTAATTATTATTATAGTGACACTTCAAAATACAATATAAAATTTATATTTAAATCAGCCAACCAACAGACGGTCAAACTCCTTAATCGATCATCCTCTCGTTCACATGATCTCTGTGATGTTGGTCACAGGATTCTTTTGGCGTCCACGTATAATCTTCACAATTCTCATGAGCACCGACGCCAATCCAATCGGTGGGTTGCCGAATTGAATGTGGGACTGAGAGTGTACAGGATAAAAATTGTGATGGATCAGATGATTGGGATCTCTGTAAGCTCTGGAAAACATGAGCATTTGCAGGTTTATCAAGTGCGTTACAGTGGGGGATGGAGCTGTGGGGAAGACATGTATGCTCATCTCATATACAAGCAACACATTCCCAACTGTAAGTTAAATGCATTCCTAATTGTTCCAAGGCCTTTGTTTTTAAGGGTATATTATGTTGGTGGGTTTTATCATATTTTTCTGTGGTGTCTTCTTTGTGGGTGGCCTTGCTAAGCAGGACTACGTACCCACAGTGTTTGATAACTTCAGTGCAAATGTGGTAGTTGATGGTAACAATGTCAATCTCGGCCTCTGGGATACTGCAGGTAAATGCCTTTGTATTCCTCATGTGTATGCATATTGATATAGCAGCTGCAATATTCAGATAACTGTTCAAAATGCAGATTTGTGTAATGTTCTGATGATTCTGATTCTGTCATCTAAATTCAAGATGGTTTGGTAAGATTTAGAGATGGGGACTACCATTACAAGGGTAGTCCTTTTTACAATGTTTAGAAGAGATGCGTTGGAAGCCTAGTTACATGGGTGACTGAAGTTCACAGTTTTGTGCTTCATAGTACTATAAGTAGGGTTGGTTTTCTCTTCAAAATTCCTAGAGATAGATAAATTAGCTTTTACCATTCACTACAAAATTACAAATCCCATTAATGGGGTTAGTAATTGAGGGCCACTCTCAGAGATGGTGTAATGAGCTTCTAGCATTCACTACAAATATAGTAATTGAGGGCCACTCTCAGAGATGGTGTAATGAACTTTTAGCATTCATTACAAATCCTCTTTTAATGGGGATAGTAATTTGGAGAGTGGCCCTTATCAACATTGCACATAAACTTGGTAGTTGCAGAGCTCCCTGGCTATAGTGAAAATGAGACTGCATTTGACACCTAATCTTTGACTGTTAAAGTCTACCTAGGTGTACATACCTGACCCCCTCTTGTTCATTGGAACTAAACTCCTAACATCTAGGCTGGTGGTATATTGTTTATTCAACTCTACCTTTATTAGAGTTGAACTAGGGTCAATGGTCAATGGTTCAGACCTTTAAAAGTTAAGTCCATTGGATTCTAAGTGTGTCATTTAGGTTTGGGTCTATATTATGATTTTAAGATAGACCTTTTTTTAAACGTAGTATGGAACTTCAGTGCAGACCTTCCAAGGTTTGGTTTGGTTAGAAGTTGGATATTTAATAAATGGAACTAATGGTAAAGAATATGGTTTCCTTTTTGGAGGTTATAAGTTCAAATATGGAGGAGGTAGGTTCTCTACACACCTATGTAGACCAACCAATCCAACCATTGCATGGAAGGGGTCCCTTTACTATTATTATTAAGTTAGGTTTAATGTTTGTGCATTGAGATTGAACATCATCTAGTTTAAGATTGCATGGCTCAACAATGTCTTATGGAAGTTGAAGTACTCACCAATGGCCTAGGCTTTTGGAATTTGACTCTAAGGATTGAAAGTGTGTTGTTTAGGTTAAGGCCTTTGTTATGTTTTTTATGTTGGACATGGTTGTTAAATGCCTTTTGTAGCCGTGTTATAGATCTTTGGTGTCAATGCAAGCCTAAAAAGACATAGTGAGAATGCAAGCCTATAAAGACATAGTGAGAATATGGATGTCTAATAAGTATATAGTTTAAGCATTGAGCTTTACTAATTCAAAATCAAATTATAGGCCTAAGTTGCCCTAAAATGGCCCAATAACACATAGCACATATTTTGGTCTAAAACTTTGCAAAGAAAGAATTACATATTTGTGCCAACTATGGATCAAACCCACTTTTCTTGAATGAATTTTGTCATTGTGATGCAGGGCAAGAAGACTACAACAGGTTGAGACCACTGAGTTACAGGGGTACAGACGTGTTCCTCTTGGCGTTTTCCTTGATCAGCAAAGCCAGTTATGAAAATGTTTCCAAGAAGGTCAATTTCGTTAGTCTCACTTTACTCTTATCTTTCACTGTATTTAAATATTAGACATAGTTTCAAGGTTGCATGCTATTTGCTGGTGGAAGTTTTACATTTTTGTCTCTCTGAATGCACTTTTTTACTCATATTCCTGGTGTACAGTGGATTCCTGAACTCAAACATTATGTGCCATCTGTGCCTATTGTTCTCGTGGGAACCAAATTAGGTGGGTTAGACAGGTTTACATATTATATGCATTAAGGTGTCTAACTTTAGGTTCTTTCATTTGAGCTTGCTTTTAGGAGTTTGGACAAGTTCTTCTCATGTAAAATTGACGTTTGCATCGTCTTGATAGATTTACGAGATGACAAGCAGTTTTTTAGTGATCATCCTGGTGCAGTCCCTATAACAACAGCCCAGGTATGGCCACGTAGCCTTCGTTGCTGACCTACTTTCAGGTTCATTTTGAAAGTGTTGCTAGCATATAGGCCACTGTACTTAGCTTCATAATGGACAGTTTATATCCTCACTTGACTTATAGCTAGGTTGAGAACTGAAGGTCAAATGGACAAAAAGATGTTGCAGAAAGAGGTTTTGTCATTTGGTATTTACTAGTTTTGGGGTTTATATTATGACATTATCCAAGAAATTGTATCTCGAACCCTTTTTCTGTCAGGAAACGCTCAGCATAAATGATAATAAATATTCTTGTAGCATAATTGATCTTAAAGAGTCTTATAGTTTTACTGGACTTTGTAAGCAATGCTACTAACTGTAATTAGCAGGCAACTTCCTTTCGGGTGCAGGTTTTTAGAAGTCCACTCACTGCATCCAACTTTTGTGATGCTTCATTTACAGGGAGAAGAACTAAGGAACCAGATTGGGGCTGCAGCATATATTGAGTGCAGTTCTAAAACACAGCAGGTATATATCTTGAATGTCCCGAATGGAAGAAATTCGGTATGGTGAACTGAATTTTTGGTATCGATCTCTATTTTCTTAGGGTCTTCCTTTTTATATATTTCAGTTTTTCTTCCTAATCATGGAATTCAGTACATATAAGTATTTCGAAATTCTCTGAAGATATTTCTCTCTTACATTTTTTATTGCCTGTGATCTGCAGAATGTCAAGGCAGTTTTTGATGCTGCAATTAATTCGGTCCTTCAACTACCTAAGCCTGTGAAACCTCGAAAGAAAAGGCAAACCTGCTCCATTCTTTGAGAAGAAGTTGTGGACTTCTTGAAAATATGTTACTTGGAATATGACTTGAGATTTCCTTCTTACCTGTAATTTCATACAGTTTCCTAACACAGTTGTCATTGTCTGCAAACACATTCAGCTTCAGTGTTTGCCTTGTAAAACAAATACCTGTATTTAGATATCTTGGATTTGGAAGTTCATATCATTTTTTTATTATGCTCACTGGCGGCTTGTAACAAAATGTAATGTCAATTGGCTTTAACTGCTTGTGTGAGAAAATGGTCAATGGATTCACTATATTTTATATCGGGGCCTTGCCTGTGTTGATGCTTTAATAATGATAACGGACTATGCATCGATAGAATTTTCAAGGCTAACCTGTTTAACATGAAACGTTGATAATTTTTAACCAGTTCCATCTTGGCTTGTGACACCAACTCTACGGTAGTTGATAATTGGGCAGGGAAAGCCATCATTTATATCTCATTCTTTGAGGGTGGTAGTGATTATCTAGACTAAGCTACTATTGGATACTTAGTGTCTGTCAGCCTGCTATCAGCACCTATTGGTACTAATGCAGGCTATTGTAATTGCACCTACTGATCCCTAGCAACAAATAAGTATTTAGTTTACAAAAATTCTATCTTAAATAGGAAGGGCCTCAATTTGATGCCTTGATAGTATTTAGTTTCTTTGATTTCTACATGCCTTGAAAAGCAAAAGCAACACAAGCAACAGGAGGTTCTTATTTCAACTGCTGATTTTTCCTTTTAATAAATGTTCTTTGACCAGCAAAAAATACTGGGGAAGTTGCTCAAAAGGAAGTAGAATCCTTCTGAGAGACGATTGATGATGATTGGCAATGTGAGCAACTAAATAGCTTGCATGGATGTGAGATCCAAGACAGCAAATGAACAATGGGAGACTTCTTGTCCAGAGGATTTCGGGAGCTTTGAACTCCATGGGTTCACTGAATTTGTTGCTGTCGTGTCCTTAAACAAAATGGTTTTGTTATGTAAAAATAAAATCAGATGTGAATGATATTTTTCTTATAATCTCATTATTTTATTTTTGCTTATAATCTAATGTGAGATCATATTGGTGTGAAGTGGTTATTATGTTTTATTATGATATTGCACAAGCTCATTGAGATTGCCCCTCTTTGTAATCCATTTTATCGATCAATGAAATCTATTACTTCTTCAATACAGATCAGATGGAGAAGTTTTTCCTTCATGTATTTAAAATGGCTGGTGCATTTCAATTTGAATGTGCAAGTACCCCAACCCTCCTTCAATTTCCTTAAATTGAGTGCATTTCATGAACATCTCTCCTTTTTCTCTTTAAATTCAGTGCATTTCATGAACATCTCTCCTTTATTTCTACTATTCTGGATTTTTTTGTTTTCTGATATGCTACAGTTATCAATTTATTGGCTGCTCTCTGCGACAGTACTGCGCTTTCTTGTTGAACTCTTTCATTTAAACATTTCGTCTTGGTATTTGATTAGAAAGAAAGCAAAGATCTACCAAGCTTTGGGTGCTACTGGATTTGCATGGAACCAACACTATCAGAAGCAAAGTTGTGGCAGCTTTTGTGGAAGTGAATCAGGTGTAGGAGTGGCAATGTTTCAAAAAATTATGAATTTGCTATTTCCAAGATTAGATTTAAAAAAACCCAGTTTGAAAACAAGCGATAATAATTTATAAATACTGATTACCCAAGTTACTTGGAATGTAAGTTTGTATTGGGCAAAATGGTTGGAAAAAAAATCACATTGAAGAATTCTCATTAAATTCATTATTAGGTTTCAAAATAAAAATAGGCAAACAGTTTATCATTTTATTTTGCAAATAGAAAATAAACAAACTATTTTATAACTTCAAATTCAATCAGTGTCCAGGATTAACTCAAGCGGCCGTTATAGGGGAGACGGTTATGAGGGTGCACGTAATACAATTGGACATTTTGGATTGGATTCCTTTTAATATCAGAAATATGTTATGTTCTTGATCTTTCTACGATTAGTGATCAAAATTAGTATCCTAATGAATTTGTTTGGGTACCCTCGGAGTACAGTGTCACTGAATGGGTTATTGTTGTGTGTATGGAAAGGCCATCGGAATTAAATGATGCATTAGGAACAACCTGCGCTCCCAATGGACAAGGGCACCAAGAGGTAGGCAAAGAGAGATATCTATTAGAGGTTGAGGTATGGTCCAACCCCCAAGACTAGTGAGATCAATTTAAGGCAAACTAAGCAGTGCATCCCTTCTTGATTCCAATGGTGAGCCACCTCCTTTAGGCAGAGAGTCATTCTTGGGGTCAATTACATCTTTTTCGACAAGGCTTCCATCTAAAGTCTCCTCTCTTCAGCTTCAGATGGTAGGAGAGTTGCACATGTGATAATGGATGTTTTAGATGAGAACAACCTATGTTCTTGATCTTTCTACGATTAGTGATCAAAATTATTATCCTAATGAATTTGTTTGGGTAACTTTGGAGTATAGTGTCACTGAATGGGTTATTGTTGTGTGTATGGAAAGGCCATCGGAATTAAATGATGCATTAGGAACAACCTGCGCTCCCAATGGACAAGGACACCAAGAGGTAGGCAAAGAGCGATATCTATTAGAGGTTGAGGTATGGTCCAACCCCCAAGTCTAGTGAGATCAATTTAAGGCAAACTAAGCAGTGCATCCCTTCTTGATTCCAATGGTGAGCCACCTCCTCTAGGCAGAGAGTCATTCTTGGGGTCAATTACATCTCTTTCGACAAGGCTTCCATCCAAAGTTTCCTCTCTTCAGCTTTAGATGGTAGGAGAGTTGCACATGTGATAATGGATGTTTTAGATGAGGACAACACCCCCTTTTCATCTTCAGATGATAGGCACTTGGAGCCATGAGGCTCTTTTCTCTCTAGCCTAGATCATTATATCACTTTGTCTTTGCACCACTAGAGATTAGATCTTATAGATTATATTTGTTCTACTTTTGTTTTTCATAGAAGTGACCTTAGCACTCCCACTATGTATCAATGCTTTGTATTGCACGGTCCCATTAACCTACTTTTGGTCATTTATTGGACATTAATCAACTTATCATATCTTATCTTGTCTAAGTGAAACATATTTAGTTTAAATGCTTGCTCAATAGTTTAAATCTCTCAAGAAACCTATTGGCTATTGCATGGTGAGAATACAGGATCCCTGAAGGAAAGCCTAATTTCTGAGGCATAGAGTCTACTAATTTTGAAAATACAAATTTGGATCGATGTTAGTCTAATCTAAGCCTGGATAGGGATCAAAAGAGTTTTTGTAAGAGTTTTATTTATTTATTCAAATTTTTGTACTTAATAGATGCATGACATGTAGGTTGTGCACACCGTGTCTATGTTTCTTTCCTCGACAAGATAGGATGATCTAGCAATACACATATTGAATAGCCTATTGTTTTACATTTCTTTAATTAACATGGTATTTTTTTTTAATTATCCAGGGTAGAACTAACATTTAGTGTCACGCATGTTACAACATTGACCAAGCATTGTGTTGTAGTTAAAAAAAAAAATTATGGTAATATTTTAACGTTGACATCTACCAACACCATATGTTGACACCAATGTTACCCACATTACAACATCAATTTAATCCCAGGTTGTAGAAGAGCATATGGGTGCAATCAAGCCCAATTCAAAAGTGGCAATGTTTTGTTAAAGAATCTAGTCAAGGTTTACAGTGAGACAATAGGATAATGGGTCAAAGTTTGGCCCTTTTCAAATTTAGCCTTGCTAGATTTTGTCAATTCAAATTTTGTTGAAATCGCTCATAAATTTGTTGAAATTATTGCATAGATGAATTCAACAACATTGAAAAATCCTATATTGAATTTGTGTTACTGGAATATGTAATTCCATCCATCAAAATTAATTTTTCCAAGACTCCATATGGGCCCGTTTTCCTACTATGTTACATATGGTAGAAAGGAGTACATTATCGTTTAAAGTGAGTCAAAGTTGTCTGCTCATTAAAGATCTTGACCATGCAATCTCAAAGAGGCATTGATGAGGTAATTCTATAAAGATTTTTTATGACTTACTAATTGTAGATATTTATTAGTGATCAAGGATCATTTAAACATTGTTTAAGAATAGTTGATATTAATTAGCAATCGGGGAATAATTTAAAGATTTTATTAAGTGCAGCTTGTTTGGTCGGTGAAAGAAAGTAACTAATATAGCCCTCCCACTACAACAAAACAGGCCATTAGAGCCTATTTTAGCGCCAGATTTTAGTGCATTTGAGGGCATCAATTGGGTTGATGAAAGGGCGCAAAACCTGGCGCTAAACGACGTGTTCACTTGGGTGCCGGATTTAGCGCCTATTTTAACGCCCAATTTAGCTCCTTTAGCACAAGATTTTGCTCTCTTTTTAGCGCCTAGTTTTGCTCCCTTTTTAGCGTCCAGTTTTGCTTTGTATTTAGCTCCTAGTTTTGCTATTGATTTTGCGCCTAGTTTAGCGCCTAAAATGTGATATAGCTCCCTAAATAACGCCCAAAATAGCGCCTGGTTTAGCTCCTGGTGTAGCTCCTAGTTTAGCTCCAGGTGTGGCGCCTAATTTAGCTCATGGTTTAGCTCTTGGTTTAGCGCCTAGTTTAACTCCAGGTGTAGCTCCTAGTTTAGCTCCTGGTTTAGCACCTAGTTTAGCTCTCGGTTTAGCTCCTAGTTTAGCGCCTAGTTTAGCTCCATGTGTGGTGCCTAATTTAGCTCTTGGTTTAACACCTAGTTTAGCTCCTGGTTTAGCTTCTAGGTTAGCTCTTGGTTTAGCTCCTGGTTTAGCGCCTAGTTTAGCTCCTGGTATAACTCCTAGTTGAGCTCCTGATTTAGCGCCTAGTTTAGCTCCTAGTTTCGCTTCTGGTTTAACTCCATGTTTAGTACATAGTTTAGCTCTAGGTGTGACGCCTAGTTTAGCTTCCAATCATGCTTCATGTTTTGCTTCTAGTGTAGCATCGAAAATAGCTTCTATTTTGGCTTCCAAATTAACTCCAAGATGTGCTTCCACTATTGCATCATGTTTTGCTTCCAGAATTGCTTCCTTGTTAGCTCCATGGTTTGCTTCCTTTTAGTTCCAAGGTTTGCTTCATTTTTAGCGTCTGGTTTTGCTTCATTTTTAGGTCCATGGTTTGCTTCCTTTTAGTGTTGGGATTTTCTTCTTAATTAGCATCCAATTTTTCTTCTTTTTAAGCAACCAATTTAGCTTCCTACTTAGATTCAGAAATACCTCCAAGTATGGCTTCAAATTTAATTGTGAGTTTTACTTCCATTTTAGAGCCACATTTTGCTTCCATTTTATCAACTCATGTTGTGTCCCTTTTAGCTTCCATTTAGTAATTTAACTTTTTTTATTTCAATTTAATTAGTTAAATATATCATACATCTTAAAAAACTTATATCATTATAGAGTAAGTCATGTTGCATTTGAAGTATTTTATATGATAGTTTTTATAAAGAATTTTTAGGGAACTGGACATCCATACAAACTAACAACATCATTATACTTATTAAATCTCCATCTAAATAAAATMTACAACATACAATATATATAAAATAACAAGATAATGATTATAACATGATCATCATCTATAATTAAAACTAGTCAAATATATCAATATTAGATAAGTATCATGTCAAACAACTTATATCTTTAATATTGATAAGATCATTATCATATATAACTACAACAAGTGAAAGTCACATATGACAATAGATCAATAACATGTCAGAATGATACATGGCCAACAGTGGACGTAAGTTAAGATGATATATGTCCAAATGACATAAGTCAAAATGATAAAACTCAATAATATGGTATTGTAGGTGAAAATGATACATATGATAATAAACATGAAAATAGGCATCATAAAAATATACAACAATGATCAATGATGGAGTCTACATGATCAATGTCATTGGCTACTATCAACAACTAGGTCATCATCATTATCTTGATCATCGTCATTGCGGTCATCATCGTCGTCATTCACAATGTCTTCTTCATCTGACTCATCATCATCATCTCCCGTGTCTGTATTAGACCCATTATAATCTGGATCTATCTTATGAGGATCAACTGGATCTTCTGGAAGACCTGTGTTCTGCAAAAAAGAACATTCAAAATGAAAAGTTATTATTTATTTCATGCAATATGTAAGTTTTGTGTTATATTTATAATATTACAACATATGAAACGAAACCATAATCATATTACATCATATCAAAGTGCACATACCATAATACAATTTCAAATAAGTTATAAATAAGAAGTCATTTCAATGTTGTAAACATGCAACAATTCCAATAAACGTTAGTAAAGATCGTAAAAAAATGTGTTATACATTTTAACTATCAATTGTAAATTCTATTACATAACCGTAAGTGCCAACCCTCTCCATTGTGTGCTATATGTGATTATGTTTTCCTATAAAAATCCTTTGAGACTTAATTGGTCTATATATATATTCTTCTCTTGTATTTCACAAATGAATATTTTTCTAGGACATTTTGGCCCATTGTAATATGCTTCAAAGGTCCTTTGAGAATTAACTAGTTCATAGGTAATTTTGAATATGTTCTCGATACTCATTCAACTAGACCACATCCAAATGCCAATCCTTCCAAAGAAAAAAATCAATACATCAAGCCCTAAAGGGCTGAAAATTATGACAAAAATGTAATAAAAGTTGTCAAGGTGTATTGTCTTGCCTTACCTTGCCATGCCATACTTTGCCATGCCATGCCATGCCATGGATTGCCTTTGCATGCCTTGCCTTGCCATGTGTTTCCATGTCATGCCATGGTTTGCCTTTGCATGCCTTGCCTTGCCATGTGTTTCCATGTCATGTCATGCCATGTCTTGCTATCGTATGGTATGCCTTTCCATGCCATGCCCCTCCATACCATGCCTTGCATTCACTTGCATGCCTTGTCTTTCCATATCATGCCTTGCCTTTCCATGTTATGTCATGTCGTGCCTTAATGTTTTTATTCCCTGAGGAGGAATTGCTAAGAGTCCCTGAAATGGTTTGGGATGCCACTTGCAACTGGGCATAAAAAGAAAACCGAGACTCATATGGAGGAACCGTCGACTTCGATGGATTACTGGGATGGGATTTCAGATAGAGCACCACTCACTCTCGAGTGCCATGCCTCAGAAGTTGCTTTACTCATTGATTTCGAGAATTGGGGTTTTGCTTAGTAAGAAGCAATGCAACATTTGGATTTAGGGGTCCAATTTATGAAACCATGCCTCAAGAATGGATGGAAAATGTGGTCACATATTCCATGCCTAAATAAGCTTGTAGCATCTCACGGAACTCAAAAATGTTGCTCCGTTAGATTTTTATGCCATGAGGAGGAATTGGCCAAGAGTCCTCGAAATGGTTTGAGATGCGACTTGAAACTCGGTATATAATGAAAACCAAGACTCATATTGAAGAACCGTCATCTCCGTTGGATTCCTAGCATAGTATTTTAGCTAGAGCACCCCTCACTCTTGGGTCCAATCCCTCGTAATTTTAGTTTTTCATCGATTTTGAGAACTAGGGTTTTTCTCAGTAAGAAGCAATGCAACATTTGGATTTAGGGGTCCAATTTATGAAACCATGCCTCAAGAGTGGATGGACAATGTGGTCACATAGTCCAAGCCAAAAAAATCTTCCAGCATCTCACACAACTCAAAAATGTTGCTCCGTTAGGTTTTTATGCCATGAGGAGGAATTGGCCAAGAGTCCCCGAAATGGTTTGGGATGCCATTTGCAACTGGGCATAAAAAGAAAATCGAGACTCGGATTGAGGAACTTTTGACTCTGATGGATTACTGGGATAGGATTTCAGCTAGATCACCCCTCACTCTCAGGTGCCATGCCTCGAAAGTTGCTTTACTCATTGATTTCGAGAATTAGTGTTTGGCTCAATTTGAAGCAATGCAACATTTGGATTAAGGGGTCCAATTTATGAAACCATCCCTCGTGAGAAGACCAATAATTTGGTCACCTATTCCATGCCTAAACAAGCTTGCAGCATCTCACAGAACTCAAAAATGTTGCTTCATTAGGTTTTTATGCCCTGAGGAGGAATTGGCCAAGAGTCCCTAAAATGGTTTGAGATGCGACTTGCAATTCGATATATAACGAAAATCGAGACTCGGATTGAGGAACTATTGTCTCCATTGGATTCCTGGCATAGGATTTCAGCTAAAGCACCCCTCACTCATAGGTCCAATCCCTCGTAAGTTTTATTTTTCATCGATTTTGAGAACTAGGGTTTTGCTCAGTAAGAAGCAATGCAACATTTGGATTTAGGGGTCCAATTTATGAAACCATGTTTCAGGAGCAGATGGAGAATGTGTTCACATTGTCCATGCCTAAACAAGCTTGCATCATCTCACAGAACTGAAAAATGTTGCTCTGTTAGGTTTTTATGCCTTGAGGAGGAATTGGACAAGAGTCCCTGAAATGGTTTGGGATGCCACTTGCAACTGGGCATAAAAAGAAAACCAAGACTCGGATTGAGGAACCATCAACTTCGATGGATTAGTGGGATAGGATTTCAGCTAGAGCACCCCTCACTCTCGGGTGCCATGCCTCAGAAGATGCTTTACTCATTGATTTCGAGAATTAGTGTTTTGTTAAGTTTGAAGAAATGAAACATTTGGATTAAGGGGTCCAAATTATGAAATCATTGCTCGAGAGGGGATGTATAATTTGGTCACCTAGTCCATGCCTAAACAAGCTTGCAACATCTCACGGAACTCAAAAATGTTGCTCCGTTAGTCTTTTATGCCCTGAGGAGGAATTGGCCAAGAGTCCTCGAAATGGTTTGGGATGCAACTTGCAACTGGGCATATCAAGAAAACCGAGACTCGGATTGAGGAACCGTCGTTTCCGTTGGATTCCTCTCATAGGATTTTAACTAGACTACCCGTCACTCCCAGTTCCAATCCCTCGAAAGTTGTTTTGGCATAGATTTTGAGAACTAGTGTTTTTCTCAGTAAGAAGCAATGCAACATTTGGATTTAGGGGTCCAATTTAGGAAACCATGCCTTGGGAGAGGATGGACAATGTGGTCACCTATTCCATGCCTAAACAAGCATGCAACATTTCATGGAACTCAATAATGCTGCTCCGTTAGGATTTTATGCCCTGGGGAGGAATTGGCCAAGAGTCCCCGAAATGGTTTGGGATGCCACTTGCAACTGGGCATAAAATGAAAAACGAGACTCGAATCGAGGAACCGTAGACTTCGATGGATTACAGAGATAGGATTTCATCTAGAGCACCCCTCACTCTCAGGTGCAATGCCTCAAAAGTTGCTTTACTCATTGATTTTGAGAACTAGTGTTTGGCTCAGTTTGAGGCAATGCAACATTCAAATTAAGGGGTCCAATTTATGAAACCGTCCCTTATGAGCGGATTGATAATTTGTTCACCTATTTCATGCCTAAACAACCTTGTAACATTTCACGGAACTCAAAAATGTTGCTCCATTAGGTTTTTATGCCCTGAGGAGGAATTGGCCAAGAGTCCCTGAAATGGTTTGGGATGCGACTTGCAATTCGATATATAATGAAAACAGAGAATCGGATTGAGGAACCATTGTCTCCATTGGATTCCCGGCATATAATTTCAACTAGAGCACCCCTCACTCTCAATTTCTATGCCTCGGAAGTTGCTTTACTCATTGATTTCACGAATTAGTGTTTGGCTCAGTTTGAAGCAATGCAACATTTGGATTAAGGGGTCCAATTTATGAAACCATCCCTCATGAGAAGATTGATAATGTGGTCACCTAGTCCATGCCTAAAAAAGCTTTCAACATCTCACAAAACTCAAAAATGTTGCTCCGTTAGGTTTTTATGCCTTGAGGAGGAATTAGCCAAGAGTCCCCGAAATGGTTTGGGATGCGACTTGCAACTCGGAATATCATGAAAACCGAGACTCGGATTGAGGAACCATCGTCTCTGTTGGATTCCTGGCATAGGATTTCAGCTAGAGCACCCCTCACTCTTGGTTTCAATCCCTCAGAAGTTGTTTTTTTCATCGATTTTGATAACTAGGGTTTTGCTTAGTTTGAAGCAATGAAACATTTGGATTTAGGGGTCCAATATATGAAACCATGCCTTGGGAGCGGATGGAAAATGTGGCCACATAGTCCATGCCTAAACAAGCTTGCAGCATCTCATGAAACTCAAAAATGTTTCTCTGTTATATTTTTATGCCCTGAGGAGGAATTGGCCAAGAGTCCCCGAAATGGTTTGGGATGCGACTTGCAATTAGGCATAAAACGAAAACTGAGTCTTGGATTGAGGAACAGTCGATTCTGATGGATTACTAGGATAGGATTTCATCTAGAGAACCCCTCACTCCCGGGTGCCATGCCTCACAAGTTGTTTTACTCCTTGATTTCGAGAACTAGTGTTTTGCTCAGTTTGAAGCAATGCAACATTTGGATTAAAGGATCCAATTTATGAAACCGTGCCTCGGGAGCAGATGAACAATGTGGTCACATAGTCCATGCCTAAACAAGCTTGCATCATCTCATGGAACTCAATAATGATGCTCCGTTAGGTTTTTATGCCTTGAGGAGGAATTGGCCAAGAGTCCATGAAATTGTTTTGGATGCGACTTGCAACTGGGCATGAAACGAACACCGAGACTCATATTGAGGAATTGTCGACTTCGATGGATTACTAGGATAGGATTTCAGCTAGACCACCCCTCACTCATGGGTGCCATGCCTCGGAAGTTGCTTTACTCATTGATTTCGAGAACTAGTGTTTTTCTTAGTTTGAAGCAATGCAACATTTGGATTAAGGGGTCCAATTTATGAAATCATCCCTCGGGAGCAGATGGATAATGTGGTCACCTAGTCCATGCCTAAAAAATCTTGAAGCATCTCACGGAACTCAAAAATGCTTCTCCATTAGGTTTTTAAGCCCTGAGGAGGAATTGGCCAACAGTCCCTAAAATTGTTTGGGATTTGACTTGCAACTGGGCATAAAACGAAAACTGAGACTCAGATTGAGGAACCATCGACTCCAATGGATTACTAGGATAGGATTTTAGCTAGACCACCCCTCACTCTCGGGTGCCATGAAATATACATGATCCCTCTGATCAAGATATTTGCTACTCATCCAATGTTTTGTCTTGCAAATCTGATACACTGGGGGTTTCCGGATGCGTTTTAGTTGTGTGTTTGAGATATTTATGGTTATTGCATGTGAATGTTGGTTATTTTAGGTGAATGTTGGTTATTGCATGTGCATGTTATGTATTTATGGTTTAAACAGTATATAAAGGATGCATGCGGAAGTAAAGAACATCAACTGCCCAATAACATATAGTATTCAACTCAAGCATGGAAATACAATAACACACTGGAAATATAGAGTATAATCGTTAGCTAGATCTCATGGATCGTCATTGGAATACAATCAAATAGCATAAAAATAACCGTGATCAGAAGATGAATGCAGATATGATGCATGCACAGATAGATTGGAAAAAATATGTGACTCCAGAAAAATACGGTAACCGCTACCAACTGGAAAAGTTGTCTAGAAGGATAGACCGTCAAAATGCACTAGAAAATGCTCCAATAGAAGTGTCTTGGCCTCTAGACTGGAATGGATGAGTACCGGATATCAGATCTGGCCTTTAAGGTATTGGATCTGGACCCCTGGGGGGTTTGTGCACCTCCTAGGACACTGGATGCGCCCCAAATGATTCCACCGATGGAATCAACTGCTATAGGGCTCAAAACGATCGTCTCGCCAAATGAAAAATTGGGTTAGAAGGGTTTCCCCATATCTGTCCTGATGCTCCGTCTGCAACCTCAAATGTACTACCGGAAGAGTTGTGCCCTAAATGGTTGGATGATGCACTATGAAAGATTCCACCGTCAGAACCTGATGATAAATGGCTCAATAAAAGTGCCCTGGCTGGATCTCCACTGGGTCGGAAGGAAACTACAATCTAAGCTCAACCCTCATGCAGCTCCACAAACCCTCAATCTGACTTGTGCCCTCACTGGCTGAGCTGCGCACACTATACTGGATACTCCTGAATAGCTCGGTGAAATACCTGGATGGTATCTCTGATGGGCTAGGGTGTGTCTCTCAACACTGAAACCAGTCAATGGTGGTGGTTTCCTCCAAAAATCCGCAAAACAGCAAGGTCGACTCTCTTCCTCCTCTGGGAACTCTCAACATCAAATCATAACAATGCATAATGAATTAGGTTGATTTACCCTGCCTTTATAGCTTCCCGAAACCCTGATTCGTTGTTGACATTTTCCCTCCAAGTGACTTTTACTTTATTTTATTATTCCTTGATTAAATTACTTAATTAATTAATTAATTAACCATTTTGCCTCTAAAAAGTGACTTATCCATCTTGATGGCTTCTCCAGCCACTGAAAGTCACTTCTCATCATCTTATCCTGTAATTCTCTTCCTCTCAATTCCGATGAGCTATTACACTAAGAGTTTTCTCCAAGTAATATGCCCATTATGACCTTCTTAGTGAATTTAATTAAGATATGACCCATAATAACTCAAAATTACGGAAATCATCGGAATGCAACGGAACCAAAGCTCAGTTGTACGAAATGGATCTTGATAATGAACGATACAAGTCGGGCCCAAATAAACCCCTCAATATCTCTCGAAATCTCTGTCAGCCCTATCTGGCTACTCAGGTAGGCATAACACACTGAAATGTTGTAATGTTATAATGTCCCAAAATGGGGACATTACAGTCCTCCCTGCCGGAATATTGCTTGTCCTCAAGCAATAACTAAATCC
>SNQJ01S0052794.1:32820-45606 GCA_010110895.2 Picea sitchensis | reverse complement strand
ATAGATTATATGCTTCTATCTATATCAAATTATCATGGTAGACTTTCCTTTGGGCATGAAGTTGCAACCACGATGGGGTTTATCACTCCTAGTGATTTTTTTGGATTGTAGAGGTTTGATATATTATGTGTTTAATGGAATTGGTTTGTATCTCACCTCTATTTTATTCTTGGGAGACGAATTTCCAAGTTTTCTACCCTTTTCAATTGCATCGACATATATGTGGTTGTTGAATTGTTTTAAGTTATTCGATGGCCATGGGAGATGAATGAACCGCTTCCCATCAAGTCTTTTTATATTTTGGAAATTAATCCTATTTATCTTAGTTTTGTCCTACATTTTCACTCACTATACACAATATCATCTACATAATCTCGGATATGTTTTGCATACATGTCTAGAGGTAGGTTCAGTTCACTATGATAATTTGCATGGCATGAAAATGCAGATTAATGTGATGTTTTGGATGCTTCATAAAGAAATCTCTCGAGTTATATATATATTAAAGAATAAAACTTGTCATTCCCATGGCTCTATAATATCCATGTCCGCTCCATCTTAGAGTGGTGTACGTGAGTGGGAATGTATTATTTACTAAATTGGATGTTTTTCTATTTAAATAGATATGACTTGATTAAGACTAGATGATATGTGGATAAGGAGGATGTCGTGATTCCCATAGATTGAGACAAACATGTATTATCCTTGTTATTGATATGGATTTTCATAGTTTTACCAACATTATATTGGGAGTTTATTTTTACAATACTAATTATAATTATATGTAGTTAAATGAAGAAAGATATTATATTTGAAAACAAAACAAAAAAAAAATAGTTAAGAATGCACATTAGGTTTCTTTCCAAACTCCATCTATCCAAAAAGCTAATCAAATTGTCCAAAAATTATTTTTACATGAAATTCAAGAGAAAAATACGACTCTTCACTTTCCAACCTATTCATCTACAAAATTAAGGAAATAAACCTAAATGAGGGGGAGAATTTTACATGAAATTCAAGAGAAAAATACGACTCTTCACTTTCCAACCTATTCATCTACAAAATATAAGGAAATAAACCTAAATGAGGGGGAGAAAAGTCCAAGTATTCATGTGTTCTACTTATGCAATTGAATATCCACTTTGTTTTAAATTCCAGTTTACCTAAAAACATCTTATAATGGGAAGATGGTTTTATGCATGGTCCAACATTAGGGTTAAAATGTTTTGTATCATATTTTGAAGGTAAATTTGTTAATTTTTTTTGGAATGTGTTTATATATTTAAAATTAACTTAGCCATGAATGTAGATCAATTTCAGACAATCTTAGTGTGGAGTCCTTCAAATAGGTTCCTCACTATTTAAGGCTTCTCCCATTTTGTCTTTGTTGTTTGAAAATGGTGTATGGATTTGGAAACATATCATTTAGTAGGAGCTAATCCAATTGTATAACTTATTGGGTGATCATTTCATTGTATTAACACTCTATTATCAATAAAAAGACAATTTTTCTAGGCATATATGCAACTTCATTTCTTTGTGTACATTATTGTTATAGCCCAAAATGCCACCACTATGCATTTTTGATATTGACCTACTCATTTACACATTTCCAATCACTTTTGTTGAGTTTCCTCTTAAAAAACATATGTTTGTATGGTGTATGCACCCTGATACATAGGCAACACGCATACATACAGACATTGAGTATCAAAAGAATGTGAATGTTGAGTGTCAAAACAATGCATACATGCACAATCGTGAGGAATTATAGGGCGTGCGGCCCCCAAATATCTCTAAAAATTAAAAAGGATGAACGAAATTACAAGAGAAGGAGAGGGGTACTTACTTGGTCCAAGTACGAATCGTTTTTGTCCACTGATGCTCTCAAAATGTTCAATTGAAGAAAGAGGGCTTTTACTATTTTTGGGAATTTTCAAACTACAATGGTGAAAATGACCCCTTTCATCTCTATTTATAGACTTTTTGAACCTATTTTGACCTAGTTTTCCCTGTATTCTTCCCTATTCTTTGCCCAATGGATGTTTTGGTTCCTCTTGGTGATTTTTTGGTTGTCTAAATGTCTTAAATTCTTTGGATTTGGTATTTTCTAATGCATGGGTACTACTTATATCATCCTGTGACAAAGTTTTGTTTTCACCATTTGCATATAGGGTAGGTTTATACCACCTTGCATTTTGCATTTTATTGACGATTTTCACTTTGCCATAGGATTGATCCCACTGAATTGAGACATAAAACCTTTCATGTTGCTTTAGAAGTGTCGTAATTAGGTGGTAGAGCCTTCCTCTCCATGGATTCCCTAGGTAGATCCTTGTGCTACATTTTTGCATCCATGATGTGATTCTTTTGTAGGCTTGGGAGTCCTTTTAGTCCCACCATGAATTCATTTTTAGGCCTCATTCTTCTTCTCAAATTTTCTTTCTAACCTCAACCCATGGGACTCCCCTAAATCATAGTTTGTCTTCTTTCGAGCTCACTTAAACCATGAAAGTGACATCTAGCAAGATGTAATTTATCCTTTCCTTCCTCCCTTAGATTACATACAAAAAGGAGCCCCTTTGGAGTCTCATTTAATCTATTTTGAGACTCCCTAAAATTGAAAATATTGTTGAGAAATCTTGTTGCCCTTCACGCTTGTCAAAGTGAAATTTGAAGGCACATCTTTCTGACGATAGTTTACCCCTTTTTCATTCTGGATGGCTAATTGATGAAAAAGATACACCCTAGGATCTATGGTTTGCTAGGAGGGTATTCTCAGGTATAAGTTTACCCCTTTTTCGGGTCCAAGGGACCAAATTTACCAAAAAGGTCCATTCTCCTTGGTTTTGGTTTATCCCCTTTTGGGCCTTGAAGATTGTTTAGAAAAAAAGAAACCCCCTGAAGTCTTCTTTAATCCCTTTTAAGACTCCATAAATATGAAAACATCAACGAGCGACCTTGTTTCTTTCACACTCGTTAAATGGTTTATAAGGAACATCTATTTTGTATAAGTTTTCCTCTTTTCCGACCAATATATTAGCTAGGAAAAAGGAATACCTCAGGGGATACGTCTCACTGGGCGGGGTTTTCAGGTATTAGTTTATCTCTTTTTTGGGCTTGGGGAACTTAATTTACAAAAGAGGAACTATAGTTCTCCTTGGTATAAGTTTAACCTTTTTCAGACCTCATAGACTCAACTTACGAAAAAGGTGCACCCCGAGAGATACGTTTCATCGAGAGAGTATTCCAAAGTATTGTTTTATCCTTTTTCAGTCTTTGGGGTCTAAAGGTATGAAAAAGAACACTTTGGAGTCTTCTTTAGTGTTTTTCAGACTCTCTAAAAATGAAAAACTATCGAGCTTACCTTCTTTGACCTCGTAAAAATTTACATTGAAGGAATCTCTTTATGTCGGTCTTTAATCACATTAAATATCTCACTTTTTTGTCTTTGTCCTAATGTCGGCTCCATTTAGCTATTTACGAACCTTTAGAGCGTTCCTTAGGTGCAAGCCTTGCAACATTTTTTATTTTGTGATCTGACTCCTTGACCCATGGAGGAAGTTTCTCGAGTGTTTTTATCTTGCACATGTCTCCTTGCATTGAGCATCAGTATGTTCCATGTTCTTGGAACTAGTTTTATTGCATGGAACACTCATTCCTCACTTGTAACATAGCATTCTTTTGTTCTTTTTCAAGCTTGTTAAAAATATGAAAAAGAAAAAAAATATATTCCAAAAAGAGGGGAAAGGAAACATTATATTTTAGTGAAAGCAATCTAGTCACCCTTGTACAAATCACATCCTTTAGTTTTTTTTGCAAGCATTGGGATTTAGTATAACGTTAGGAAGTTGTTCTCATTACATAGTGTTGTGCCCTCATAGGTTTGGTTACTCTTCCAAACATATGGAGAGATTGTGGTGCCTCTTGTGCCCTAGATTTATGCCAATAACATGTTTCCTGAGTCTTTTCATATGTTGTGCTCTTGTCCAAGGGAAAGTCTTCCAGCATGAGTCATCCATTATGCGATAAGTCTCTTGACATTCATGAGTTGACCATCCCGAGAGTCCTGTCAAGTTCACATTTAAACTCAATGAATTCCCATGCCTGATGTTTGATATCCTCTAGTATTTTCACGACAACTTGTCGAAGACCTCAAGGTAGTGAGTCTTACACCCCTATTATACTCCTACCCGATTTTTCAATATATTGAAGATATTTCTCGAGTCATGAAGTTATCATCTCTAGCTACAAGAATTGATACCTCCTGAACATTCATATGAAATTGTATTTGTATATCTTCTGATGATTTTGATATGTATATCTATTTTGTATTATTCGCGGCTATGTTCTTTATTGGCACACATTTTAGTCATGTAGCCATGATTACTATACATGAAATGGATCTACATTTTACTTTATTGGAAGCCATTCTTAGCTTGTCCTGAGCATGGGTATGCCCGCCTCAATGATTATTATTATTATTTTGTAGATGACATGCTCACGAATACTCATTTGGGCTCGCTAAACTCGATGCCTTCCCACTTTATTACATATGTTGTAATGTACTTTGACCATTAGTTTCTCTTCTAACCTCACGCATTAAGGGGCATCTGTTATAGCCCAAAATTCCACCACTATGCATTTTTTACATTGGCCTACTCATTTACACATTTGCCAACCAATTTTTCTAAGGTTCCTATTAAAAAAAATCTTTTTTTATGGTATACACTCCCCGATACATATGCATCACGTATACATGCATGACCTGAATCCCTAAAATCCCGTGTATACTCTCAAAAGTTGCAAAAAATAAAAAGTTCTTCGCTTTCTGTTGGAGTTTACAAGCTATTTTTGGTTGCACAACCATTTTACCTCCTATAGCCCTTTTGAAAATAGAATAACCATCATTTATCCATATAAAAAGGGGCCTAGGGGGGTCATTTGAAGATATGAAAGAAGAGGAAAGTGAACTCTACCAAGATTCCTCTCTTTCATTCCAAGCCTTTGCATCTTGTTCTGAGTTTTCATCCTCAACATTCCCAATCATTCATCCTCCTTATGCAATCCATCCATTTCATTATATTGTCATGTTGGTTGTGAGGATCTCACTTTGGGATTTGTGCACTTGGAGTCAAGTTATAGGAACCTAGGTGAGGTTCGTGGAGTGGTGTTGGCAAGATTAAGGTTGTATCTTATCATCTTGTTTTCAATAAAAAATAATTTTCTTGTCCTCAATCTATGTGTGTTCATGTTTATATTTCTAAATTGATTTCATGAGTACATAAGCCTTTAAATGATCTTGGTGATTATGTATATGTTGTTCTATATTGTTCTCTGAAGTTGTTTCAGGCCAGCATTGGGAGTAGGTCTGCAATCCAGGAACAACGAGAGGAAAGGATCTACTACAAACGAAAGGACTTAAGGTGCATACCTAGATTTTCTCTCCCTTTCCTTAATTGTCATTATGTCTTGTTGGATTTTGGTGGAAGAGAAGTAATTATGTCTTTTAAGGTGTCATTTATCTTCCTAGTCACTAGACCCTGATCAAGGAGATTTTTCCCCAAAGCAATTATCACATTTTCTTACATTGCTTCGAAAGCATGTTTCTATTTACTTTGTTGATGACAATCATTGTATATTGTTGTACATAATATTTTATTTTTTATTTTCAGATGCATATATTTATTTTTCTACAAATTATTGCTTCTTGGAATTCATTTTTGGCATGGATTTGTCTTCTTTAGAGTTGTATATTTATTGCATATCTTTATTTATATTTACAATTGTAGGCCAATTGTTTTAAATTGTGAACAACATTCTATATTTAGATTTTAATTATTCTCACATTAATTACATTCTCAAATAAATCATGAACTTAAAGTTCATTTTTAAAATAAAATTTCTCATATCTCAAGAGGATTAGTACCCTTAAGGGGAAATACTCCATTGAATTTCCTAACTAATTAAAATAATCCCATAGTTATAAATTTTAAGTCTTTAAGCATACCCTAGGTTTTTGCCCCCACTTTTTTTCTTCTTTTTTTTCGTTGAGAGCCCTAGAAGGATGTTTTTCACATTGTTGTTGAATTGCTAATTTCACCATCAACACGATCTATCTATCTGTCTATAATTAAATTAACATTAATTTATGGACTTACAATGTGTAATATTGTGACTATATAAATTAACATTAATGTAAAATTGCAAATTTAGCGATTAACCATTACATAATGCAATATGGTGATTATTGCTCTAATGTTAATTATATACAACTTTTAGTTATGTAGATACACAAGCATATATATTCATCTAGATATGTAGTTTTTAAACATATTATTAGTAAATATTATAATAAAAATTAACTATGAGAAACATCTTGTTTCAATCCTACAAGAAGAACTAGGCAAAAAAATTTGCCTCACTCCATGAATAAAATTGATACAACAATTTTATTTATTTTTTATTTTTTATTTTTAATCCGACAGGAGATGAGAATGAGAGAGATCTGCAACTAGGGTTTCATGTTCCAACGATTCCCCCCCCCCTTTCTTCCACTGACCACCTATGCACGCACCTGCCACACTCTACATAGAAGCTCTGACTGGTTCAGCAGAATGACCGCAGAAGGGGGGCCGAAAGCCCCCTCATACCATAACATTGCAGCAAATGATCTGGAGAATGTTCTTGTGCATAGGCCTTCCTTCAAACTGCCTCAACACCTGCGAGAACAATACCTATAGTAATAAATGCACAGAGGCACATGCACAAACATGGATGCAGAGACCTCGCATCCAAAAGAAGCTCGAGCCTGGATACCAGGGAAATGTATTCTACAAGCCCCGACTGTGCCCTGATACGTCATAAAATCAACTGAATAGGTGAAGACACGCATTTCATGAGGGACCATTCCCTCGTAGGCAAGTTCCTATTCCTTTGGCCTTCGAAAAGAGACTTAACGCATTGGATCAAATCTCGGTGGAACCCCAAGGGAGACTATGAGCTCCGGTTGAACTCCAATGGATTCTTCACCGTTATATTCTACAACCTAGAGGACAAATATCATGTATTCGAGGGCGAACCCTATTTCTACAACTTGACAGGACTCTATCTACGCTTCTGGACTGAACGCTTATGCCTAGAAAAGGAGAACTTTTCCTATGCCCCGATATGGATTCACCTCTATTCCCTACCTCGGGAGTTTTGGTTAGAAGAAATTTTATCAGGAATTGGAAACACTCTAGGCAAGCACGTCAAGTCCTCAAAAGCCACAAAGAACAGGAAGTACACCTCTTATGCCAGAACCTGTGTTTACATGGACATATCCAAAGCCCTCCCAGGTATGATAACCCTAGAGTACCAAGATGAGGAATGGGCTCAAACCATAGATTAAAAACACATACCATTCAGATGAAGGAAGTCCTATGAGAACAAACATCTCTTTATATATTTCCCCCTCAATGCCCCCCCCCAAGCCAATCGAAGAAGAGAAACCAAAGGATGGCTTCACTCAGGTGCATAATCGCAAAAGGCGGATGCAAAAGAAACCAACTAACAACAATGGACGAAAAAATCATAATACCAACTCCTTTGAATCCCTAATCAATCTACCAGAGGCAGAAGAAATAGAAAACCCCCTCAAAACCATGGGATTAGATGACAACAATAACAAGGAAACCCAGTGACCAAAGAAGCCCCTAGCCTAGGGAATCCCAGGTGACCCACCGATCCGCCCAGACTTAGGAAAAGAAACAAAAAAGGAGGAAGACATAGTCATGGAAATGGATGAAAATGACCTAGAAAAAATAGACCTAGACAGGCTTGAAGAAGCTCTCAACAAAAAATACCTACAAACCTTATATGAATATCATCTCAGAAAAGTCCACAAGGTCATTTTGGACTCATTAGTAGGGGCCACCATACGACTGGGAATCTAAGGAGATCCAAACTCAGATCAGAGAAGAAACCCAAAGGAGAGCAAAAGGTGAGGCAGGAAAATGGCATAGCAACTCATTAAGGAGGCTGGTAACTACATGATCAACTCAGGACAGATACATAAGCTCTCTGAGTACTCCTTTTCCCACCCACCAAACTGTTAACCATGAAGTTCATCACTTGGAACATCATAGGCCTCAATGGACGATCCAAACATAGGATCCTCCGAAACTACATCAAAATGGAAGACACAGACATCCTCCTTCTCCAAGAAACCAAATGCGCGGGGAAAACCGTGGAAGAAATTCTCAGAAGATGTTGGCGCAAATGCAATTCATACCATATAGAATAAAAAGGTGTCATAGGTGGCCTGGCCATCCTCTGGAACCCAGACACGGTCATTCTAGACCAAGACTTTTCCACTCCAGGAACTCTCACATCCCACTATTGAGCCATAGGCTTTGATAAAGACGGGATGATCACCAATGCCTATGGATCGTAGAACATTTAGGAGAAAGACATTTTTCTTCATAACATAGCATACCTCAATTCCATAGCCAAAAACTAGATATGGATTGTTGGGGGAGACTTCAACATGATCCTCACACTGGAGGAAAAAAGAGGTGGGAAGAAGAGATTGGAACAAGACAACATCAAATTCCAGGAGCTCCTAGATCAACACAAACTGGTAGACATAGAAAATGGCAACGACACCTTCACTTGGACTAATAAGCAAACAGGGCCCCAAAAAATTGCCCACAGACTCGATCACTTTCTTCTCTCGAAGACCCTTCTCTTGGAAGGACCCCTAAGTGAGTCCAACATCCTCCCAAAATAAGGCTCAAACCATTGGTCGGTATAGCTCCGGGTTGACACTATGGCCTCCCCAAAGATCAAACCCTTCATATTTGAAAATTTATGGCTTTCTCACCTAGATTTCCAAGAAATGGCTCGTCACTGGTGGAACACAGCTGAGATCCAACATGGAACCAAAATGCATTTCTTCTAGCAGAAGCTGAAATACTTCAAGAAACAGGTGCGAAAGTGGAACAAAGAATTCTTCGACAACATATTCCAAGAGAGAAAAATCCTAGAACAGAAACTCGAAGCCCTATAGACGCAGGATATTCAAATAGGGTACACCCCAACTCATTAATAGGAAGAACATCACATCATCCAACAGTTGGAAGAAAGGCTCAAATAGGAAGAAATTCTCTGGAGACAGAAATCCAAAGTTCAATGGCTCAAAGAAGGAGAAAAAAACACAAAATTATTCCACTTCTCTATGATCCATGGACGCTTTATCAACCACATAACAAAGATGGAANACTCTCCCACCAGGACATCACGCAGGAGCTCACCAGCTACTACAAAGACCTCCTCTCAGAGCCCCTGGGGGATCGTGCTGAGGCAATTGGAAGAGTGATAGTCAATATCCCAACAGTCATCACCCAGGAACAAAATGAAGCCCTCATGACTCCCATAAGCCAGGCCAAAGTATATCAAGCCATATAAGAGCTACCCACAGGCAAGGCTCCAAGTCGAGACAGTTTCACAACGAAATTCTTTCACTCTTTCTGGCCTATGCTAAGGGAAGAGGTCTGGAAATTGGTGGAGGAATCACGTAACTCTGGAAAAGTCCTCCCAACCCTCAATGCCACCTTCCTCACCCTGATACCCAAAGAAGAGAGGGTCACCAATCTGAAGAATTTCCAACCCATTGCACTCTGCAATGTTATCTACAAAATCATCTCTAAAGTTATAGATCTCGGACTCAAACCAATTCTCCCCTTCATCATCTCAAGGGAGAAATCGGGCTACGTTGAAGGAAGACAAATCATGTACAACATCATCCTGGTCCACGATATCATCCACTCTCTCAAAATCACACGCACTTTAGGTATGCTTCTCAAGCTGGACCTCTCTAAAGCTTTTGATAAAATAAGTTGGCACTACATAAAATATATCTTAACAGCCTTCAGCTTCAGTACCAATTGGATCAACTGGATCATGAACCTCATCACCTCAACCTTCTTCTTAATCCTAGTCAATGGAACCCCCTCCCAACCCTTCTCTCCCTAGTGGGGAATAAGGAAAGGGGACCCTCTTTCCCCCTTTCTCTTTGTAATAATGGTTGAGGGCCTGGGACGCTACATAAAAACCTCCATTGAAAACAGATCTCTGCAAGGCCTCCCCCTCCATGGGATTCAACTTGCGGCCTCAGATAGTCAATTTGTAGATGACACCTTACTTATGAACACCCCCACGACGCAACAAGATAACAAGCTCAGCTCCATCCTCTCTTATTTCAGCGAATCCACTGGAACCTCCTTCAACCTAGCCAAATCATAGTTGTTCTTCTTCAACACCCCAGAGGTCATCCAACATCACATCTCCTAGCTTCTTTCCATTCCTGTCTACACCCCACCTACTCAATATCTAGGCCTCCCCTTGTCGGATTCAACAACCCACAACCTTTCTTGGGATTCGCTCCTACTCTCCATTTCCAATCGTCTCAGCACCTGGACCTTCTGCTCCCTGAATCTCCCAGCTAGAACTACCCTACTGAAGTTGTCCAAGCCATACCTGCCTACCTCTTTTCTTCTCTAGCAGCCCCTTAATCAGTCATAAAGAAAATTCTAAATGTACAGAGAGAATTTCTTTGGCATGGTCACAACCCAAACAAAAATTGGCCTCTAGTCAGCTGGTACAAAGTCTGCAAACCCAAATCCCTTGGAGGCCTTGGCCTCCATGACTCTGGCAAACTCAACAACACAATGGGAGCTAAAATCTGGTGTAGATGGATCAAAACCCCCACAAGAATATGGGCCAAGCTTTGGAAACACAAATACATGACAGACATCCAACAAACTCATTGGATCAGGATGCAGGACAAAATACAAGGCTCCAACATATGGAACGCGGCTTGGAGAAACAGACCACTTATCCAGGAACATGCCTTCTGGGAAATCCACAATGGTAAAACAACCCTGTTCTAGAATGACTCCTAGAAATAGATTCCACTCCTCTAGTAAGAAGAGAATCTGTTGCACTATGAAAATCAGATACAAAATCTAACCACTACCAAAGTAGTTGACATGTGGGTGGCCAACCCAAACAACTATCCCTTGAGGGCCTGGAAATCCATGCATCGGGACCTACAGGTAGCAGAAGACTACAACCTGCAGAAATGGACACAAGAAATCTACCCATGAAGAATACACACAAGAAACGACCCCGAAATTCTATGGTGGGGGCACTCACCTCATGGAAACTTCACTCTCAAAGAAGGATATACTCTACAGGAAGGTTTTCAATCTCTGCCAAAGGACCCCATCTGGACCTCAGTATGTAAATCTAAGTTCTGGCCTAAAATCTCCATGTTCCTTTGGCTCCTTCTCCAAAACAATATCCTAACCTGGGATAATCTCCAGAAAAGGGGATTTATTGGCCCCTCGATTTTCCATCTCTGCTATCAACACAAAGAAACCATGGAGAACCTCCTAGATAACTACACCTTCAGTGCCGATATATGGGACCATGTGACACAACACTCACGAAGAACATATCAAGACAAAGGCAACATCATAAACATGATCAGAAATTGGGGATCAGGACCTTACAAAAGCCAACTCCTTAACAGAATCTTTCAACTCCTACCAGGCTTCATAGTTTGGCAACTCTAGAAAGAAAGGAACAGAAGAGTCTTTCACTCACAACCCTTCCCCCCTGCCAGCATCTGGTCCACCATCCACTCACACCTCCAAGAATCCCTCCATATCCATCCTTGGACCAAGGATGACCTCCCCTCTGACCCTGCAGAAACCTTGATTTTCAATTCTTGGGGCCTCACCCTCTCCTCCACCTTCTCTCATCCACCCTCTTCCCCCCCTCTTCCCGACTTGTCATCCCCTCGATCTGGTCTTCCCCTCCACCCAGGTTCCATAAAATTAACTTCGACAGAGCCTCAAAATAAAATCCAGGCCCTTTCGGGGCGGGAGCAGTGATAAGGGACAACCAAGGCCGAATTCACAATATCACAGCCAAAAACCCGGGTTTCAACACCAACAACTTGGTGAATATCTGGGGTTTAATCATAGGATTACAAATGACACTGGACCAAAACCTCACCTGCCTCGTCATCGAATGAGACTCCAAAGTCATAATTGAGTTAGCCTCCAAAATCCTCAATGGAAGAAATACAGAAAGGATCATCCCCAGCTGGCGCCTGCTGGGCCCTCTCCACAAATTTCCATCATTACTCAAATCCTCTCTAACTATCGTCACTTGTCACATGAGGTGGGATGGAAACAAAGGTACAGATAGACTAGTCAATGCAGGAGTGGACCTCATGGAACATATCACCCTCACAAACTCCAGGAGGCCCCAGACCTCGCCACTTTGGACTCACTGCAAAGAGATGGTCTGAAGGGACTACCCACACCTATATGGGGTGCCACTTGGAAATAGGAGGGGGAATGATGGAAGGAACATATGGCGGGGGGAGTTATTACCCCAAGTCACCACCCTCAATGTATTAACTCCTCATGGAACACACCAGGAGGAGAGTTAATTCAGTGCGCCTGATGGAACTCTTGGATGAGCCATCCAGCCAGGCCACCAGTGCAAGTTGCATGAAATAGTCTCGTCGACCTTCAATGGCAATGGGAGAGGATACGTCTCCTCATAGTGTTAAAGGTTACCCTGGCATGCATTTCTTCCTATTCTATACCTGCAATGACCATTACATAGAGCTCCTCGACCTTCCTGGTTGCATAACTTGCATTTTGTGTGTCCTCCTGGACTCCATCTAACACTACCACTCCCCCACCACCCCCTCTCATCCCCCCC
>SNQJ01S0052794.1:13936-24259 GCA_010110895.2 Picea sitchensis | reverse complement strand
TTATTGGAGAAATCCATCCACACTCGAGTGCTCAACATAAATGGATTCTAACTGCTATAGACTATTTTACTAAATAGGTGGAAGTGATTCCTACGTGAAATGCAACAGACGCAGTAGTGATCAGTTTTTTGGAGGAGAATATTCTATCAAGATTTGGCTATCCTTGAAAAATAGTTATTGATAATGCTCAAGCCTTCAAATCCATGGCCATGATAAGTTTTTTCCAAAAGTATAACATTGTGCTAGGACACTCCATGACCTACTATCCATAGGGCAATGGATTAGTTGAGTCATCTAACAAAATCTTGATCACTATAATTAAAAAAGTACTGACCGAAAATAAGAAAGCATGGAATGTACATTTAAAATATGCTTTATGCGCTAACAGGATAGGTACAAAATGGTCAATCAGAATGTCTCCATTTCAGATGGTATATGGTACTGACGTCATTTTACCCATAAATCTAGTGTTGCCAATAATGAAACTCTGGCAAGACTCAAAAGAAGAGCCAAATGACATTACTGGGAGGATAAATCAATTGATTGAAATTCAACAAAATAGGGCTGAAGTAAATGAAAAACTACAAAAATATCAAGATAATATGAAATCCTTATTTGACCAAAAAGCTAAATATAGGGAATTTCTCCCTTGTGATTTGGTTCTAAAATGGGAAGCCAAAAAAGAGGATGCTAGGAAACAAGGTAAGTTTGATCAGATCTGGTGCGGACCATACCAAATTACAACTTCTGAGGGAAAGAATTCATTTTTGTTAGAAAATCTCGACCGAAAGATTCTTAACACCCCTATCAATGGGCGGTACCTCAATCACTTCATGCAGTAATATGTCTCTGAGCTCTCATTGTACATACTGGTTTGTTTTCATGTTTTGTTTATAGTTACCTCTCTTTTGGTAAGTTTTTATTTTTACTGTAAATACAAAAAGGTCAGTTATTAAAAATAAATAAATAAATAATATAATATATCAAAAAATGCAATAAGAAGGTTTTTAATCTACTAGAATTCTTGATAGCTATCATGTTTATCTTATTGCAAGATACTCGTTGATAAGCCGAGAGACTTGAGATATCAAAAAGGTGACATGTAGATATACTTACGTTAAATGTCTCTCGAAATAGGTAATAAACTAATAGTCTGCTTGGCTGGAAGTATAAACAATTACTGAGGTATGAATTTATTTCTTAAAAACTCAAGTTAAAATTTTCCAAGATATGTTAATGAGTAAGACAGTAATCTTATGTTTACTAATATCATCACCAAAACATTTAATCAGAGAAATGAAAAGCAACTTTTAACTATCAAAATTTTTCTTTGGACGAAGTAAATATATATATATATATATATATATATGAAAAATAAGCAATAAAAAGAATTTAAAGAAATATTTCAAGAGTTTAGTAAGAAGCTCGTTTAAGACTGATTGTACCTACAATAGAACATCTGAAACCTTTTTCTTTTCCCTTGTTCATGTTCAAGATTTTTCTTCACAGGATTCTTGATATCATCTCATGAGCTTCATAGAGGAGAAAGGTCTCACCTTAACTTTGGAAACTCATAAACAAATATTCAAAATGAGAATAGGTAAAGGTTTTATAATTCCCTAACTTTAGCTGAACTAGAAGTATGTCTAGGTTAATCCTAACTCTCTTAGTCATTCTAACAGGATTAAACTGATTAGTTTCACTCAAGGAAATTCCCTAAAAAATATAATAAGAACTCCCCTTGAGAACATCCCTGAAGCAAAAGATGTTTGAAGGTCAGAAGAGGATTACTCCAGAGCAATTAAAGTGATTTTACAAACCTCTGTTGTTAAATTATAAATATATATTTTCACGGGTATATTGCATACCGATTGATTTCCCCCACTTCATGTTTTGAAACAAGACATATGGAGAAAGGAAATTCATTAAATGATTGCCCCATATAGTCCAAGAGACATTATGAAAGGAAATTCATTAAATGATTGCCCTCATCTCATCATTTAAATGCTAAATTACTAATTGAAGTGGTGAAAGGAAATTCAATGTGGGAAATCCGATAACTTCACTGGGGTACTGAACAAGCTCATTGGTAGTGAAGCAATGTCTACATATCTGATAGGATGCTATACATGAATTACAAGATGCTCTGGTAACTATTTCTCTTTTTGGCTAGATATACATTATAAGCTAATGGGACTCCCTAACTTAAAATATTGAATTACTTCACCTTGATGCGAACAAAATCAAATAAAGCTTGGTAGAATGATTAAGGTTGTTTTGATTATCTTATACAAATCTGAGGTCAGTTTTAGGAAAGGAAAACTATTATAACCCTAACTCGAGATCACCGAATGATTTAGTTTTGAGATTTTTCAAAGTTAATGATGAAATCCTAAAATCATGTTTTTTGCTTTCTTCAGAATGTGTTTCACAGAACTGCAATAATGACTCCATTTACCCAATAAAGGCACTCGGTCTACATGTTATTATCATCCCAGAAGGAGACGAGATCCCTATATGGAGCCTATGTTGAAACATATATTTTTACCTAATCCTTAGACTAAAATAAATTTCATTTTTGTTTAAACAAAAAAAAGAGCACAAAAAATGCACTTGGATAATCACCGTCGAAATAAATTCTTCTGATCAATCCAAAGGTTTAAATGTCTTAGCAGATTATGGAGCCGCCTTTTCAATTAATTAATTAATCTATATAAAGGTTTGATTTTGAAATTTCAAGAGTCGGGGTGTCGCGAAGTATGAAGGTTCAATATTGAGCATCTTCAAAGTCCCAATCCCCGAACTCAAGAAAGTATTAAATGTTAAGTCAGGTTCATTAATGATTAATTAATATTAACAAAGAGTAAATCTAGTTGTGACTTCGCGTTTCAGGATGCTCTTACATATAAATGCTTCAAATTCTCGATCCCCGAAACACCGACACTTAAAAACTAATCACGATTAATTAAGAGTGATATGTATGATTATAGTTAATTAAAACATGTCGCAACTTTGCATTTCGTGAGTCTTAATTTAAACTTCTTTAAAGATCCCTGAGACTCGAAACACCGAAACTTGATTAAGTGATAGGTATGATTAATGAAGGTACTAAATGAGTATTATAATCTAATTAATTTATTGCTCAAAATTAACTCGGATACATTCAAATTCTGCAATTCTCCTGAGATATTGACCATAAATGACATTAATATATGATTTAGGGAAATGATTCCAAATAGGATCAGGTTTTAACTCCCAAATATTTTTATTGAAGGAATTAAACGCATTGTCAGTGAAGGTATACACATGGTTTATGCATTTAATGCAAGGAGGATTTTTAGTTCTGAATCACTTTCTTGTTTCCTTAAAACTGGCTTAGCGAAATAACTAGTTTTCTGCATTATCATTCTCGATAACAGGTAACAGAACCCTGAATTTGATATCATGGCTCCATGGAAAGCATCTAAAGTAGCCGGTGAAAGTTCTCGCCAGAACACAGATGTTATTTCTGATACTTCACCCGAAAGTATAAACATCGTTAAAACCTAGACGCATGTGTTCAACACCATACAATATGAAGTGGTAAACTGTCCCGATGATTTAAGCGACAATGAAAAAGATAACTTATCTACCAAATATAAGATTATCGCTCAAGAAGAATTGCATAAGATAGAAACCAGGTCGAGGCTTTTACCTTACACCGACATGATTGAATGGGCACTGGATCATGAAGATATCCCGACCCGAACGATATTCAACTCTCAAAAAGTAGTTGTTGGGTTGTTTTGACCCGAACACATATAGGTCATGTATAACTTGTCTGCAACATAAAACGTTGTTTATAATGCCAATTTTCTAGTGAATTTTAATAATAAAGAGTGTGATTAGTATGGAAAAAGTCTTTCTGACCTGATCAAAGACTGGTGTTCACGCCCTGAAAAGTTCAGAGCCAAATCTCACAGCATATATTCCATCTCATCGCTTGAATCACAGTTCATGTATATAGACATGATGATGTGCAGAATTTATGGAAAAGAGAACAAGGTCGATTTCTTTCTACCATGGGTTCCCATTATTCACTCGGTGGCGAAAGAATTTTCTTTTCATTGGGCAAAGATATTGTCAGATAATATGGCTAGAAAAATCTCATAATACCAAACGAAGAAAACCAAAGGGAAACGAGCTTCATTCTTTATGTCATCTTATGTTATGGACACTATATATTTCATGATGCCTTTCCCACTGATGAGATGGAGTTGGACTCCAGACAGTGCAAAACCAATTCATGATTACCATTCAAAGCTCTGGGAAAACAAATCAAAAGATTTGTTTTAATAAATCTTTAATTGGGTAGTGGTGTCGATGTATATTGTTATATTTGGTCATCCACCACCAAGAATTTCAGACAAGGTTATGGCTAGCCTGGGTAAAGTGGCGGACTGGTACATAGAGGAACATTTCTCTTATATCATATTTTTTGGCTGCTTGGTCCCTCCATATTAATTACCACAATTTTTACCAGACAAAATGGTGTACCATGACATTTCACGACAAACTGTACTCGGTGGGATTAGCAAAGACCTAAAAGTTGTGCAGAAAAAGGTATGGCCATCTTTTCCTTTGTCTATTGGTTCATTTTCCTTATTGGATTTTGGTCACTCCGAGGTGGAAGTTGCATATTTAGAATATATAAAGATGGTTAGCATTGAATTCAAGAAGCATGACCCACAGAGGGTCATGGGAAACCATATGGCCGGTTGCAATATTAAAAAGTATGAACATGAAGAGTCCCCTCATGATGAAATGTTCCAAGGGGTAAGATCTTACCAAGAAGTTTTGAGACAAGTTAAAGCTCTGCTACCTGGTGAAATGGATGAGTTTTACAATTTCCAAAAACACCGGAGAAGTGGCCTACCCAAATTATTACAAGGGCAAAGCCTAAAATATCCATATACACAACAAGCAGAGACCCAAAATCTAGAATTTCGAAGCTCTACCAAACAAGAAACCCTAGAAAACTTGGAGAAAGTTGAGGTCTCGACTCATAAGGGAAATATCCTAGAGACATATATATTAGACAACCTAGCCAAAGAAATAAAGGAAGATTGTGAAGAGGATTTTGATTTTCTAGATAAAAAATCACTAGGCATTGGAAAGGATGATTGTGTTGAAGTACTAGGACAAATCAATGTTATAAAGCATCAATTGGACATCAAAGAAATCTTAAATGAAGCTCAAATTGAAATTTCACAGTTGAAGTAGGTTGACGTCACTCAAATGGATAGATGACTGGCAAAGCCAAATATATAGTTGCAGTCAATAAAGTTTGAAGGTGAAAGGATTGAAGACAAGTTGCCGAAATTATAGAGAAAGTTGTATGTTTTTTAGGCAAAGGATGTGACAGAGCCTTCCATAATTTTAGTACAGTTTCTAAGAAGGTGCGTCGAGTTTCTCGATCCAGGTGAAGGAAGTACTTCAAAGAAATAATGAAGTAACACATGCATGCTCGTTCTACCAATATGAGAAAGAGATGGAAAGGAAACAAGTTAAATGGTTCAAGTTTTTATTTTGTAATTGTTAATATTTGGGAGTAAGGAAAATTCCAACCATCTAGGGTTGGTAACCTTTTGTATAAATATACTTTCAAAATACTTAAAGAATGATTTTTCTTGGATGATGGAAATGAAGAAAACTCTCCTTTTCAAGAATTAAGACAATTGGAAACCAGAGACTCCATATTTCGTCAATATTGAGTTATGTGTTCTTCTGTACTTTCATATTCCAACATATTTATTCGTATTTCTTTGATGAATTCCTAATCACAACTTAGTAAAACAACTACTGTGGTTATATGTTTATTTTGTTATCTGATTGCTTACAGATTTTCCTATGTGTTTGCTATTAGCAAACACAAGACCTGAGAGTTAGTTAGATTACCACATTTTATGCATCATTAAAGGTTTCACATCCATTTTTTTTCTTCTGTATCAGAGTGAGATTCTTTTGTGATTGATGCCTCACTTTGTTTTAACAACTTTATGTTTTTCTTTCATCACATTCATTATTTTCAAATTTGACTCAGACATGGAAAATGACCTTTGAATTGTAATACTATTAATTCAAGTTCAGGAATTTTTCTCATATTATTGAAAATAGAAAAAGAAAACATAAAAACAATAGATCTTTTAATTTTATTTTCTCCATGACTGTACATGTGGCAAGACATCCTAATACAGAACCCAGTCTCATAGATCATACTAGCATCGCTTTAAAAAAATTTAATACCATCTTAGAGACTGCTAACACCCAGGTTGAACATGAAGGTTCATGGGCAGTGATTGAATAGAACATAAGCATCCAGGAACGATGGGAAGCTAGGCAAAGATAGCTTAGGAATCAACCATAGCTTCTTTCCCTAAAGAATTGATTTCCTTTTCATATTTTAAACTCTCTTTATTTTTAGGATACCTTGACATTATAATTTGAAGCCTTAAGTATAAACTTAGGAACAACACTCCCCATTGCCACCAACCTTCTTGCCCCCCCCAGTTCTCAAGCCAGGAGAGCCTTACTATGGGGACGAAAGTTGTATCGTGGAGGAGGAAATCCCCCAAAGATGGCAATTGAAAGATGCAGGGAAGGATCCAACTGTAGTGGGTGACACAGGCATGGAAAAAGGATAGGATAGCTCGCACTCTTACCGTCATCTGACATAGGAGCATCTTGAACTCCTCTTTGACATCTGGAAGTGGCAGGACGAACAAGTGCACGGCCAAGGGAACATTAATCAATGACTGGACTTGTTGTTTAATGTGTTCACAGAAGCCGCAATGCAAGCTCGCTAACCAACTTTCAAGAAGAGATTCGCCACGACATACACCTCTCATGGATATCTAGGTTCTCCAATGGCTTGACGCGGCTCACCCCAAGTCCCAGTTTTTTTGTAATTACAGATTTTAAAATGGATAGTGATAAGATAGTTTACACTCTTCTTTCTAGTTGTGTAATTCTCTTATTTATGGCAGCTATGAATGANCTTAGTCTAGTTAGATGGAACAGGGTTCCTGTAGAAACTTTCAGTCCTCTGCACAATTTTTGTAAAACATTTTTCATCCATGATAGACATATCAAGGCTTGGAGCCACATGTTCTAGTTTCCCTCCTGTGGTGGAACAAGTGGTTTCCAAGCGTCGCACGGATTTATACTCATGATTTAATATAAGGTCCTTCTTTTTATTTACAAAAAAAATAAAATTGATACAACAAACCCTACACCCAAAAATGAGATAGTGGAAGAGGACTAGGTAAATAAGGCATGTGTAATTGGATACTACCACTGAAGTTAGTATTCTATTTAATAGATAGAATCATTTCCCAAGGATAAGGAACATCAATAACAATTATATCCATTAATACTGATTTATCAGGGAATACAACTAACTTCACTTGTTCATCCATTTATTAGGTGACACAACTTGATTTATCTTGAATCCATACCACATGTATTCATATAAGTTCATGTGATCCTAAGTTGCAATTGATTCCTAACATTGAGAGGCATGGAATTTTTTAATTCACCAAAATCAATCATGCAATTATACAACAACAAATCATTTACTATCAAAGTAATGAAGAAAGAGTTGTTACTAACATTGTTTTTCATATGAATCATGGACTACAATACTATTGGGGAATAATTATTAAATTCCTCCATGAATAATTTATTTAGTTTCTCTCTTTATTCAGGAAGCTTGGTCAATTCCATGAAATGAATTGACAGTTTCCAGTTTGACAACATGCTATCTAGGTATTGGTGTGGGAAAAGTTCCCTTTAATAGGAAAGGGTTTGTGGCTAGTCCTGAAACTAGTCTAAAACAGGCGTTTCGGGTAAAAACATCATAAATTATTCATAACAGATCCAAATTTAGTAAGGACAAATGTGTTGGTTATAGTACAGTATGTAGTATTCTTTGTACAATTTTTAGATCCATAAAACAAATATTATGTGCAGGGCATGCTCTACAAGTTCGCTCTCTAGAATAAGCTAGAATTCAATAAGGTATGCCATTTTTGTTGTAACTCCTTTTCTGATAAGTTCCAAGTAGTGACACCTGGAGGAATTGCATAAAACACACTGAAGAACATTGTGTACTATTTTCAGATCTTTATTCATTATAGGTACATAGTTAATATACTTAAATAATAAGAGTCAAGGGAGCTCTAACTGGGTAGTTCATAAGGCACAATGCTTGCTAAGGATTTTCAAATGGGGTAGCAAGCTAAGTGGGCTTGATTGTGGGGAAAACTCCACAGTTAAGCACTCTTGAGCTAGAGGCGTCTTGGGATGGGTGATCACCTGGGAAGTCCTGGTTACCGGGTGCAAGCCCCAAAAGTGATGTTTGATGCTATGTGATTCATTTCGTTTGCTTCAATCCCATTTCTTCACCCCTGTGAGCATCACCCGATGGAATGAGTACTAAGTGGAATATTCAAATCATGAGAATTATTGGTTAGTTGCGACTAATACTCATGAATATGAGTCATAGATTAACGACTTACACTACACAGTTAATCCCAAAAATAATATCTAATATCTTGCACTGCGGAAGCCCCTATATACTTAAATACATAGTTATTATTATTCCAATTTAGGTTTGTTGACTAATCCAAAACTAGTCATGTGAGACTAAAGTAAAGTTTGATGAAAATGCTAGTCTCTTGTTTTTAAATTTAAGGAAGGTTTGCAAGTATGTGATCATATACACCGGGTCTATTACAGAGTTACAAATCAGATTTGGATGATGAAATTGATGAGGGATTTTGGTTGAGGTACATGTTGGGTACATGGTTGAGACAAGTAGTTGACACGTTGGCACATACATGAGGTGTATAGTTGATGTTGTTGGTACATCTTGATGAGTCATATTTGATGAGTAGTTGATACATGATTGGTACATAATTGGTACATGGTTTGAGGCACTTGTTAGTAGTATTGTTGACACATGGTTTATGGATGATGTAGCATACTTGTATTGGTATATTATTAGAAGAACATATTGATATTGGTGATGATTATGAGTTGTATTGTTATGCTTGGTTGATGTACATCTTTGAGAGTTGTCTTGGTGATTGAACTTGGTGAGTAGATCTGATTTGGTTGATAATATTGACGATATAGGTTGTTGTGATAGTTTGTTTGGAAAGGTTGTTGTGACATGTTATTTGTACAAGTTTGGTGCATGGTTGATGCATTTGTTCATAGTACAGGTTGAGGTAGAGGTTGGTGCATGGTTAATGCACTTGTTTATGGTACAGGTTGTTTGGTATAGGTTGGTGCATGGTTTATTCACTTGTTTATGGTACAGGTTGATTATAGGTTGAGGTACTTGTTGATGCATGGTTCAGGTTATTGGTAGAATTTGTTTCGTGCAGGTTGATTGGTACAGGTTTATAGAAGTATATCTCACAGTGATAGTGTGACAGTGGTTCCATCATTCTATTTCTACATGAGGGCGATTGGATGGGGCAAGGATAGGTGGTTGTATCCACCTTTCAGTTGTAGTTGGAGAACATAGGGGGTTCTAGCCTCCTTCTGGTTGTAGCCATAGAATTGGGGAGTTGGAGCTTCCCTCATGTTGTAGCCTGAGAAACTAGGGGGTTGGATCCTCCTTCCAATTGTTGCTGGAAAACAAAGGAAGTTGGTGCTTCCAATGAATGTAATTCTCAAAGACATATAAGAAAAATCATTATGTGGTTTTCTCCCACTTTGGGTTTCCACGTAAAAGCATTGGTGTACTATTTATGTGTATGGTTGCTCATTTGTTCATTGTTTATTTACTCTGCAATGATTGGATGATAATGCTACACTGATATAACACTTTCATTTTGTGTTTAAAAAGGATCTGATTGCTCCATTATTGATTCGCCCCCCCTCTCAGTAATCCAACATTATCTTATGTGTACTCAATTCCCATCTCTTTTTCTAAATCACACACTATCCTTTGTTGGAAATATGGCAATAGCAGAGAGGATTCAGAATGTCAAGGTTGTCATTGATGGCAATCGTCTATGGCAGAAGAAGTTAGATGATGACACAACAATGAATATGACATGGGTGCAGGAAGAATGTACAAAGGAGTGTTGGCATGTTTTACAGGCAGCATAGACTTGTCATTGATGGCAAGTACAGTAGTGATGATAGGTGAATGATCGAAAGCAGACGTCGGAATCCTTTAAGAATTCGAGGAGAATAAGCTTAGGAGGAATAGCATTCTTATACGCGCAGGAAGCACAGGAAAGAGACCGAGAGCCGTAGGATATGAGA
>SNQJ01S0052793.1:30285-45637 GCA_010110895.2 Picea sitchensis | reverse complement strand
AGAACAAGTACTATAGATTTCTATTCAGAAAATACATAAAATTACAGTATGAGGTCCCGAGAGTCTGCCAAAACATGAAAAACAGACTTATCCCCCATATCCATAGTTTGTCTAGGAATATTCATGCTGAAAGTAAAACAAAATCTTAATATTCCCCTCTTACAATCTATCCTGAGAAAAAATCATCTTACACATGGTTTCGATTTTCTAAGCATTGCAGAGCCATATGAATTTGACTAGCCTGGGAAAGCCCAAAAATCCAAAAAAACAAAACTATCAAGACTAACTTGGCCACTAACCACGGGGGAAAAAGCTACCTAGGGTCGTCATGGCTCCCTCGAAGGTAGAGTGTCATGCTCACTTTCTAGTCAACGTTGTGCATCTTTGTTGGATTCGGGTCGCTCCTCCTCCTCTTCCACCTGAATAGGTTTTTCTTGGGTACCTATCAAACCCCTTCTTTTCTCTACTCATTATTTCTGCATGTCTGTGGGAATATTTGTTCATTCTTGGAAGCAAATGCCATATTTCTCCTTGTAGAATAGCTTGAATTTTTCTTCCAAAACCCATATCCCTTGGCGGGTAGTCCTTATTTATCATTATTGGTGCACCATGGCCTGCGCCATAGTTTCCTTCGTCATCCAGTAGACTTCTGGAAGATGAAAAAACTTTGTGTCCCTTGTTTGGGATTGACTAGGGTTTGGGACCCAATCCTTAGTGGACCTCAGAATTTCTTCATCAGTCGTGCTATTCCTCTTTATTTTTCCTCGGCTAAGAACATGTTTTGGTACCTTGATGCGGCCACTAACATATTGGTTGATCCGGTGGATATTGGTGTACCCACATTTCCAAATTCCAATTGGCTCATCTAAACGGTTTGTTCAACACGTTTCTCTTTAATGGGGATAATTATTTGTAATTGTGGGTTTTTCACTTACATGGCTGTCTTGAATCCTACACAACATCTAGGTGGATATTGGTTTCCTCCCACCTATTCCAGCGCTTATTTTGGAAGTTTTCATATCGGTACATATTTCTATACTTCTAGGGTTGTTTTGGAGCTCTAAACAATGTTTTCTTGGATTTCCACAGTCAAATTGTAGACAAAGTTATATTTTGACAACATAATTCATATTTCTCGAAAGGTAACGCTCCAGCGGGCTATCTGCGCTAAGCAGTCATTATGCAAAAGTTACGACCCTAGAAGTTAATGTACTAACTTACCCCAGGGAGCCCACATGACTTTGGTGCTTCATCTCCTAGGGTTAGGTTTTGGATGTATAGGGTTTTGGCATTCATGTTTATCATAAAATGCCTTGAGCCTCATTGTAATCATTTTCTTGCGAATGAGCACAACCGTGACATCTCTTCTCTGAGATAAAGATGCCACCATTCTAGCGAGTCTTGCACTCTGTATTTTTCTAGTTGTACATTTATTTCATTAATGAAATCGCATTATTGTTTTATTTCTCTATTTAGAGCAATGTTTGTGTGTATTTCATTGTATTTATCTACCCGCTTTCATTACCTTAGAAACAATGGATCGGTGGCATTAGAGCGAGGCGGCTCTTCGATCATTTTGGTGCATCTCGAGAGAGGTCGATTACAGAAGTTGGGTCTTTGACTTGTCTCTCTTGATGCGATCATTTCTCACACACCCAAAGAAACCTTTATGGTGGCGAAAAATGTGACGGAAGATTCTATTAACCCATTCTTGAGAAAAGATCTCCATAGCGACAAGGAGCCGAAAACATGGATAATTTTCTCATCCTTCAACACCTTCCGACAACATGCATATCTTCATCAAGCAACCACTTTGGAAGGAACCTCTCCCTTCAAGGGGTACAAGTTAATTTTGATATTCCGTATTTGAAGGGTCATATATGTCTGGATACTTATACAGAAAAATGTTTGAATTTGCTAGAAGGTTATTTTCTCTGTTCACAATTTTTTTGATGGGGAAAAATACCTTCACAGTCCCTCAAGGCTCTCCCCCATGTCCAAACATTGGTGGGAAACCTACTGGGAGAAAATAGCTCCCGCGAGGAGGAATATGGAATATATGGGGGCCAGAAATCCCACTTGGTAATTTTTCTTGGATGTGGTCAGAGGGGAACAATACTACCTTGGTGATAACTATGAAGACCACTACATGAGATGGATCCTGCTTGTAAAAGAGTTCGAGAAATACTTTCATACCTTGCACCAAAGTGGGTATGAACTCGGCGACATCACAGTTCACGAAATCTTGTGGGGGCTCTACATGTAGGTACATTAAACTATGAGAATGGATTTACTAAACATATCATCATTGTGATATGTCTATCTATATGTTGTCAAATCGGCGGTAGGCACCAGCAAATGGGAGTCGAGTTTTGCAAATATAAGAACAAACAAAGCATGTGCAAAGGCGACCCTAGCCAACAACCTCAAAAAACATTCCAGACACATAAGGGTAAGGAAAGATGAAGAATGACAGCGGGAAGTGGTGCGACTTCCACAAAATCCCTTACACAATGTTGATGAATGTAAAAAGTATTCATTGGTGGATGAGGTCAAGACAAAGGAGACAAACCACGATTTGGAATCGATTGATCAGTTATTTTGACACAAAATGAAGATATAATAAAGAAATGCACATAGATATCCACCGGATATTCAATAATATAACATAAATGTATCAGATATGCAACCATAAACCGCAGGATATACATTAATACTACGATTTCCTATTAATGAAATAAATGTACAAGACTGTAAAATATAAATTGAAAGACTACCGCTGGAATGGTGTGACTTATCTCTAAGAAGAGATGTGACGATACTCACATTAAGAATACCAAATTATAATTAGGCTTTGAAGGCCTTTTACAATAGCGGGGAATGCCAAAACCTAGACATCCAAAACCCTAACCCTAGAGGGGTATGGAAGCCCGGTCATGTGGGCCGGTTTGGGTAAGTTGGTACGGTAACTTCCGTGAAGTGCGTGGCTTTTGCATCTGATCTCTATTTTAGGCCTATGATAGCTTTGTTGTTGGAAAATTATCGTCGAGGATATTCATTTTGGGGCCTCAATTAATGAGCTATCATTGAATTGGGGCCAGTCCCGAAAAACCTTCATTGAAGCCCTCAGTATTTGGGATTCAAAACACACTTCAAAATGATGAAATTGCCAAAATTGCCGGAAGCTTGTTTTGAGCTATTTTGAAAAGGTGGGTGGCCAGCAGTATCCACCTAGATCAGCGATCCACAAAATATTGAAAATAGATAGATCATTGACACAAACCCAACTGCCTCTTGTCGATACAATGGTTCAACCAAAGAACCAATAGATCACGAAGGGGAGCACCTCTTCCATTCTCAAATGTGGGTGAAGGGGACCCCGTTGCATTCATTGTTGATAGCGACAACCGGAAGAACCTCATCTCAACAAAATCAAACCATTAGGGTTATCGACAACACCACACACACAACCATACAACATCGAGATTGATGTCCACGAGGATGAGATCTCTGTGTCATCCAACATGTTACGCCTATCCTATGGCATGAACCCTTCAAGGATGAGGTAATTATTGTGATGTTCCCCTCTTGATGTCTTTGATGTTGTTTTGGGCCAATCATATACATGGAAGCGTCATGCTTTTATGAGTCTCGACCTCCGTGGTGTCATTATTACTCTTGATTAGGATCTACAGATACTGAAGACGGATTAGAATTCTTGTTCCCGCAAAAGCGATTGCATAGGGTAATCTCTCATGCTTCAAAAATTCATCTTCTTGAGTCTATTCAGGATGTACAGAAGTCCACTGCAACCAATGCAACCTCTTCAACCTCAACACCTTCTATCCAATGAAAACAAATTTATGAAGAGAAATAAGATATATTTTCTTCACATACAATGATGCCTACACAATACCCCGTCAAACCAAGAGACAACAGGTTGGTGGAACAGATCCAACTCCGCTAACAACAAGTTTTTGACAACCTTCCATAGACCAAGAAATAAAATTTCTCCAACAAAGCATACAACTCACCAAGATTAAGATTCATAAAATGCTTTCAGGCACTCAGTACAATGGGGACCAGTGCTTCCTAAGGGGAGAGGATTGATTAGGTGGTTATTGGTGGCCACCCACTTGTTCCAAATTCCAGTTGGCTCATCGGGCGATTTTGGAGTTCATCACGTTTTTCTGTAATGGGGACAATTCTTTGTAATTGTGGAGTTAGGAATATCTGAATCCCTACACAACATCAGGTGGATATTAGTGGCCACCCACCTATTCCATGGCTTATTTTGGAATTTTCATGTAAGTACATATTTATATACTTCTAGGGCCGTTTTGGGGATCTAAACAATGTTTTCTTAGCTTTCCATAGTCAAACCGTGGGCAGTCAGGGTGATAGCATAATCCACCAGTTCTCAATGCCACCAATGGGCTATCACACATAAAAAAGAGATGCATTATGCAAAATTTATGACCCCGAGAGTTAATGTACTAACTTACCCAAATGGGCCGTTTTGGTGCTTGATCTTCTAGGGTTGGAGTTTTGGATGTGTGGGGTTTTGGCATTCTGTTTATCATAAAAGACCTTCAAAGCCTCATTATAATCATATTAAATGCTTGAATGAGAGTGTAGCCATCACATATCTTCTAGTAGATAAAGATTCCACCATTCTAATGAGTATTTCACTCTTGAATATGTACATTCTTTCATTAATAAATCATCATTATTGCATTTCTCTGTTTACGGCAATTTTTTGTGTATTTCATTGTAGTATCTATGCTTTCATTTGATTCGAAAATAATCAATCATTAGTAATTAATAAGAGATGGTTTTCCTGGGACGTTCCCTCTCTCTCAGGGTGAGGGTTTAGTGTTCCTCGGAAAAACCTTATACCGGTCATGGTTATGCATGAAGCCAACTTTCCATATCTCTAAAACGCAATAACCAAAAATATTCACAATATTACAAGAGATAAACCGATTGGATAATTACAGCCTTGAATATGTTGCTGGTCCTATAACTGTCTTAGGGAAATATCTGCTACATCTCTTCCTATGGGGTTCCAATTTTTGAAAAACCAAGCTAATCCTGCACAATGAGACCCAACAAAATCCCGGGAAAAGAAGTCTGGAAGTGACTTGGAGAGGGTGATATTATTCCTCATATAGATGGGGCAATTCTCACGCTGATAACTGATCTTTTCCTTTGGTCACTTTCGACCATTATTTCACAAGCTATTCTATACCCTTCGGGGGTTGGGTTGATCTGGCTTGATCATCATTATTCTTGGTGTGGTTGAGTACAAAGACCTCGTCCTTCTACCATCAACCTAAATCTCTATATCCTTTGGCTCGTGATGCCACTTCTTCATTAAATATTCCTCCCTTTTCCAATAATAACTGAAGGATGACTGAATGACTCCACCTATTTCCAATTAAATGGCCTACGTCCTTCCTTTTGGACAATCCTTGGATCTCGTGGGGACACTTGGGATTCTGACAGCCCCAATCGTGGTAATCGAGGCTCTCCACTTGTCTTGTCATGCATTTGGTTGTCATGTAGGTTGAGACATGTAAGGTTCTTGTGAATATCTCCCACCCCCACGTCGTGTCATTTCCATCGAGACACGTGATGGAACTGGACCACCACCACATTGGAGAGATATTTATCTAGAAAGTTGGAATCCTTCCTGACATGACTTAGGATTATCACCAATGTGCCATGGATGGCCAGATCCACCTCTGAAATCCTACTGGAAAATGACCAATTTTATGAGAATTTGTTTGAGGAGGCTCTGTTGATGATATTTCCTAATGCTGAGACTAGAGCTTGGGAGTCTCATTCTTCTATGATCCTTGAACACCCTAGATATTTCTCCATTTGTAGACTTTCTAGAAACCCAACTAATTCTGCTCCATTGTTGGTGGTATGCCCTAATCTGGTAGTGTATAGGCTAACAATTTCTCCCTGGGCATCCTTGAAAATTCCACCATCTCCCCCAGGCCCTAGGTTTCCCCTAGCTGCATCATCAAAATTCATCTTCAGGAATCCCTAGGGTGGTTCACATGTCACTCGGATGGCCTATTGCGGTCTGTGGTTAATTTATTGTGGGAGAAGAGGATTCCCTTGGCCGAGGTTCCACATGGCCAACATTTCTTTTTCACTTCTCGTCATTGTCAGGTCCTCTGCCTACCATGGTAACTGAGAAATGGTTTCTCTTATGTTGTTCAAGACCCCTTTCCAAAGATGATCCAAGGAGGGAGGATGGTTTTTATAGCATACACTTATGGGTTTTTCCATAAATTCCAAGAAGGATGCGGGAAGAGTCAAAATCAATTTAAATTGCATTTTTGGTAGGATAAATTATCAATATTCAATTGTCTTTATACGATATCCTTGGGATTCGATTGCGAGATTCTGAAGATTTAGGCCACTCGATCCCATAATTATGAGGTTAATGGGCACGGATTAAGGAGATGGTTTAAGTTTTCTTCCACTTGAGAGCACAATAGGTAGATTGAAGGGCCTGCAAACCCTCTCTTAATGATTCAGTCCCATGTTAGAGCTTTCTTGTGACCAACCATAGAAAGGTGGAAACTTTGGGCCAAATTTGTGAATTTGAGACTTTGGTCCAGACTAGCCTTTTGGGTTCATTCCCAAGTCCCAGAGCTTCTTAGTAAGCTTCCTTTATGTGGAAGTTCATGTTATCACCTTGTAATTTGTCCAAGGATGTGGAGGTAGTCACATAGGAAACATCAAAACCATGAGTCTTGGATATCCCTCAAGATTTCCAGGAGAGAGATCTCTCTAGCTGATATATAGATTTATTTGGAAGGGATGTTAGGCTAATTATGAAGTGTGGGGTTTGTTTTTGGATTTGAAGTATATGGGAGATTAAAAACTTTCATTTCCATTGGGCCATGGGGTTTGTCTTTCTGAATATGGATCTATCTTAGATGTAAATATTTTCACCACAGGGCAGGATAGAAAAACGGTTGTATCTAATTTGATTAAATGAAATGAAGCAGAAGAAGAAAGGAGGAAGATATAGGGCGTAGAGACGGGTTAATAATTCCTTAGCCAATTTGATTGAAAACATGCGAGGTCAATAAAGGACCAGGAAGCAGTATGTGTGCATAAATTTTTGTTCTTAATAACCTTTAGTATTCAGGCAGGAGATACATGAAATGGTTTTTACAGAAGTAAGAAAACAAATACTAAGAAAGGAAAACATCACTGAGGTTTACGAGAGTCTGCAGGAACTGGGCCCTGGCTACTGGTGGATCCTCATCTGGAAAATTACAAAATATCCCCTGAGGGGATTGAATAAAAAATGATCAATAATCAACCCTTCCACATTTTCTTATTAAAATATATAAAAGCTGACTCCAGGGCTGGGGTTAATTCAACCACCTTTGCCAAAAATAGCAAGAAATCCCTAAAAATATGGAACTACAAATTTGGCCAAATCTCCTGAAAATAAGGGCACGCTCAGTTTGTTTCTCCCAATCGATTGAAACATGTGTAAAAATTGAAGGAGGTTATTTTATATGGTTATGTTTTGGACAAAAACCTCTTCGGTTTCTCCAATTTCATCTCCATCTATTGAAACTTGAGGTCCCACCGTCAGGGACTAAAACATAAAGAATACAAAATATGCAAAATGAGGTGAAAGATAGCTTCATTTCTCCCATGCTCAGTGACACCTATGAAATGAAATATGGAGATATTTTTTCTTGATCATTGAAATGAACAAAACTCTCGTTGTTTAAAATTCATTTTCATTGCTTTCGAAATCAGCTTTGGAATACAACTGGTCAAAACCAGGGGAGGGCAGTTTTAGATGCAGGAGAAATTTGGAAGTAGTCTGATTTCACTAGAGGTGACAAGTGTCCCCAAATACCATATCAACCTTTGTATTGATGGGAGGCGTCTTGGGGGTCAATATGCGGGGATTGCATGAGTGTTTTTAATTTATTTGATTTTTGATTTTTGTTTGTTGTTAAGTATTATATGTTTTATGTTTTATTTTTTTAACTCTTGTGTTTACGTTTTATTATGTGTCGTTTTTATTTAATGTATGTTTTATTTATTTTAGCAATTTATTTGTGTTTTGTTTATATTAATATATGTTTTATTATATTTCATATGTTTTATATATATGTTTATTATAATTTTATTATATTGTTTTATTTTAATGTTTAATAATAAAATAAATAACTATTACTAACTTAATTATTAATTAGTCTAACCTATTCTAACTATACTAAACTTATTGCTAACATTATTAAACAATTGATTTTTCTTTTAACCTAAGTTTGTTTATTAGTGCAGGGATAAAATTGGTAGAAGGGGTGAAGATGAAGGGTGAGGATTGAAGGTGTAGCGATTGGATGAATGATGTAGCGGGGTGATGGAGGATTGGGAGAAATGGATGGAGGAGTAAAATGACGAGAGACCAGCAAACTAAGAACTTCATCATGAGACCCACAAATGATATGCAGATCATCAGGTTCCCTATAATTATAGGACCCTAACATAGGCTCCACCCTAGGGATGGAAACTCTGTGAGGTGTCAAGAATATCAGAACCTCTTGAACATCTTGAGACCAATGTTTATCGTGGGCTGATCCCAACATCTTATTAAGCAACTTTAGTACCTATTTTGATCTTTCAAATGAAACCAAATCAAAATGAACACTACTAAAAGACATGCACCGAGGAATGTTGAGCTTATTCACACTCTCCTATCTAATCTCTTGCAATCCCTTCTCGGCTAGGTAATGGAAAAGAGTCCAATGCGACCAATCAGCGATTGATCGTAACTCTGTTCTTCCTTGCGTCTGTGATGAAACTCAGAAATATGTTTGTTACTTGTGTTTGAGAGTAATTTCCAGCCTGGTCTTCACCGCGGAGGATTTGATAAACCTGAACAATAGGGAAAATACTGGAAATGGAAAAGGATCCTATTTTGAAGAATTTCTCCATATATGTATTTACAGGTTCAATATAGGCTTGGCCCATCCTTTCCATTTTTTCAACCAAACAATTCAACATCGACTTGATTTTCAACTATTATACGTGTCCTCAACTGCTACATGAATGCAAAATGCTCTTATGGGCTTTGTGGTGATCCTCCCACTGAACCAGGCAATGAAGCTGATTGTCTGATCATATCCATATCATAGATGTTTTTCAATCCATAGATGAATGTCGAAACAGGCTCCTGACTACACACTTATCATCTAAGATTGTTGCTATGGGATCCTGAAAGTATTGACAAGATTGCTTCATTGAAGGACATGACAGGTTCTAGATTTCTATGTATTTATCCTTCAACATTGTTCAAGAGTCTCCTTCAATATTTGAAATGAATATAATCTAATGGTACAAAATTACATTCCACTTATTCAAATCTTGTTTCAAGCTCTCGACTTCCATCTCGACTTTGAAAATCAAGGGAAGTGGTATTTGTGGGCTGGGTCTAAAACATGTCCCATGTCATCAATGACATCCTTTACTAACTCTTGAAAATTTTCTATCTTCACTATTTACAGCTTGCCTAGAGTTTCTTTTCAGGAATTGAAAATATGAGAAACATAAGGGAAAATATGTTTCCCTTACTCTGAAATTTTCTGCATTTCCTCATCCCATTTGTCATGATTGTTGGCTGAGGCTAATTGTCATATCTGAGTTGTAACCGATCTTCTTCTTGCCAATGACATGCAGCCGGTTTCTCTAAACAGTCAAACTCTATTTCATCTTCATGATCATAATCATACTGATCACACTTGGGTAGATTATCGAAGTAAGAAATGTCATCAAACATTCACATCATATCAATTGGTTGTTCCTTTGCAATTTGAGATGGAACTTCATCTTTGATTGCATTGTGAATTGAATACATGAAAGAATCATTATCCAAATCCTGATACCAAGGATGAGATGGAAAAAGTTTGGGGACATTGCTCTTGGTCCTTTCTAGAACTAATGGTACCTGAGGTCTTTGAACAACATGTTCCTCTTTCCTGATAATCCTCTACATCATCTCTCTCACAGTGTTTTCCAGAACATCTACTTTCACTTTCTGAGATATCGAGATGTTTCCCTTTTCAATTCTATCTTTCTCTTCTACCCTTAACTTTGACCTTTTGTTCAACAAGTTAGCTTCCCATCAATTGCAATTTTTTGCATTTCTTCAAGGGTTATGGTGTTCCTTTCTCTTAATTGGAATATCATCTCGGGGATCGAAAAGAATCGAGGTAATGCAAAGTGAATTTAATCACGGGGTGGCCTTATATCAGCAGGCATTGCATGATGTATCTTATTGAACCTTGCTGAAAATTTTTGTACTGTTTCCCCTGGTTGTTTTTTTAAATGGTCATACTCTTCTAGGATGAGAAAGACATTACTCATGATCACCCATCGATCTAGGGAAACTTGCACAAAATGATGAAAATTTATGATGCTGCGGGTGGAAGGTTCTTAAACCAATCTTTAACTTTACCTAGCAATAATAGGGAAAACATCGATCACCGGACATCATCTTCTTCCACTTCAAATAGATGAAGAAAATCCTCAATATTTTGAATGTGTTTTTCTCTGATGATATTCACATTTTTTCCCCATCATACTGGGAAGGTTTTATATAGTGGTAGGAAGTCATGGAGATGGAAGGTAAAACCGGTTTGTATTTTAATGCGGGACTTTCCACATGTATAGGGAGGTGGTAAATCAAGGGGCTTATAACTATCTGGAATTTCAACTTGTAACTCTGGGATTTTTACATATGTGTTAGAGATCTTGGCAATTTGTAGGGAATAAAGAAGGAGGCTTATGTCTATCAAGGTTTTCTGTAGGTGTAGGAGTGTGTATGAGCTATGGGATGGGCTCAATCCTTTGAGGTTCATCATGTTGAAAATGATCATCACGAATTTCAACAATATATTATGGACCAGGATCATGAAAAGAGATAAAGTAATTGCAGATAAAACCAAATAAGTCTTGAATGAAATTTAAGCCTTAATACCTGGTCTTTCTTGGCCGCTTAGTCATGCTTCAGGTTCTACCTCCAGTGGAGTCTTTGAGTTATCCTTTGTCACGGAGATAGTTAGGTTGCGGTGAAATATTTTGACCTTCTTGTGTCTGGTCATTGTTCACCATCGTTGATCAGATATGGAACTTGAAGTGCACTCACGGAAAAGTTACCCAATATAGTGCAAGCCGCGCAACGTGGCACTCTGTAATTTTCCCAAGAGTGTGGGAAGCTGATCACAGAAGCAACATCAAAACCACCTTGAGTCTTGGATCTAGCCCTCCAAGACTGGAGAGAAAGTCTATCTATCTGATATAACTTTATTTGGAAGGGATATTAGGCTAGTTATGAAGTATGGGTTTTTTTGGATTTGGTATATGGGAGATTGAAAACTTTCATTTCCATTGGGCCATGGGGTTTGTCCTCAAGAAAATGGATCTATCACAAGTTTTAGGATGATTTCTTCCCACAGGGCAGGTTAGAAAAAATGTTGGATCTAATTTGATTAAATTAGTAAACGAAGAAAGGAGGAAGATATATGAGGGCAGAGGAGCAATTAAGAATTCCTATGCTCAATTTCAGTTGAAAACATGTAGGTCAATAAAGGACCAGAGACGGAGTATGTGTGCATAAATTATGTTCTTAATATTTCCTTTAATTACTAGACCATGATATACATGAAATGGTTTTACATAAGTAAGAAAACAATTACCGAGAAAGGAAAACATCGCAAAGGGTTAGCACAAGAGAATCCTACAGTTTTGAGCCTCTTATTTACGGTGGATCCTTTAATTACACATATCCCGGAGGGGATTGAATAAATGATCAATAATCCAACCTTCCACATTTTCTTTATTATAATATATAAAAAGTGACTCTCTCTCAGGCTTAAGGGGTGAATTAAATAAATTCGATAAAAATAGAAACAAATCCCAAATCCGGGTGAAATTTATTGGAAATGTTGAAAAGCAGTGCTCAAACATTTGTTTCTCCCAATCAGTGACAGATGTGAAAAAAATGTAGGAGTTTAATTTAGTTGAGCATGTTCTGGACACAGGTGAAATATTTCAGCCTTCTTGTGTCTGGTCATTGTTCACCATCAGTGATCAGATCTGGAACTCGAAGTGCACTACTGGAGAAAGTTACCCAATATGGTCGCCATTCTGTTAGCACTCTGTAATTTTCCCAAGGCTGTGGAGGCAGTCACAGAGGCAACATCAAAACCACTTCGAGTCTTGGATCTAGCCCTCCAAGACTCAGAGAGGGATCTCGCTATCTGATATAACTTTATTTGGAAGGGATGTTAGGCTAGTTATGAAGTATGGGGTTTTTTTTTGGATTTGAAGTATATGGGAGATTGAAAACTTTCATTTCCATTGGGCCATGGGGTTTGTCCTCAAGAAAATGGATCTATCACAAGTTTTAGGATGATTTCTTCCCACAGGGCAGGTTAGAAAAAATGTTGGATCTAATTTGATTAAATTAAATGAAACAGAAGAAAGGAGGAAGATATATAGGGCATAGGAGCAATTAAGAATTCCTTAGCCCAATTTTAGTTGAAAACATGCAGGTCAATAAAGGACCAGAGACAGAGTATGTGTGCATAAATTATGTTCTTAATATTTCCTTTAATTACTAGACCATGATATACATGAAATGGTTTTTACATAAGTAAGAAAACAATTACCGAGAAAGGAAAACATCACCAAGGAGTTCTGCACAAGAATCCTACAGGTTGAGCCTCTTTATTTCTGGTGGATCCTTTGGAAAATTACACATATCCCCAGAGGGGATTGAATAAAAAATGATCAATAATCAACCCTTCCACATTTTCTTATTATAATATATAAAAATGACTCTCTCCAGGCTTAAGGGGTCGAATTCGACCAATTCGGCCAAAAATAGAAACAAATCCCCAAAAATCCGGAATTGCAAATTTGGCCAAATCTGTTGAAAACAGGGGTATGCTCAAACATTTGTTTCTCCCAATCGGTGACAGATGTGAAAAAAATGTAGGAGTTTAATTTAGTTGAGCATGTTTTGGACAAAAAACTCCTTCTGTTTCTCCAATTTCGTCTCCATCTCGTCGAAACAACTCCCGCAAAATCAGGATTGAAACAGAAAGAACCGAAAATCCGAAAAATGAGGCTGAAAGATAACTTTGATTCTCTCAGATGGTGGCACCTGTAAAAAATTGGGAAGAGGTTTTTTTTCTTCAGCCCGTTATGAACAAAAACCTCTCTCGGGTTTCTAAAATTCATTTCCATTTTCCCGGCATCGGCTTCAGAAGACAACTGGTCAAAACTAGAAAAACAACGATTTTGTGAAATTGGGGGAGGGCGGTTTTGGAGAAGTAAGCGGTATATCGGACCCCCCTGAGGTGGTAAGTGGTATTAGAAGGGAGGGGTACAATTTTACCTGGAGGTGACAAGTGTCCCTCCCAATACCACTTATCGGACCCCCTTGGTATTGATGGGATGTGAGGGGGGTGTCTGATATGTATGGGACTGCATGAGTGTTTTAATTTATTTGATTTTGATTTTTTGTTTATTGTTAAGTATTATATGTTTTTTATGTTTTATTTTTATTTTTTAAATCTTGTGTTTACATTTTATTATGTGTCATTTTTATTTAATGTATTCTTTATTTATTTTAATTTATTTGTGTTTTGTTTTTATTAATATATGTTTTTATTATATTTCATATGTTTTAATATATATGTTTATTATAATTTTTATTAATATTGTTTTATTTTTAATGTTTAATATTAACCTAAATTAACCTAAACACTAACTTAATTATTAATTATTCTAACCTATTCTAACTATACTAAACTTATTACTAACATTATTAACCAATTGATTTTTCTTTTAACCTAAGTTTGTTTATTCATGCAGGGATAAAATTGGCGAAGGGGTGAAGGAATGAAGGGTGAGGGACTGAAGGGCGCAATGGTGGATGAATGATGTAGCAGGGTGATGGAGGATCCGACGAAATGGATGGAGGGGGAAATGGAAACAATCGAGAAACCAACAAGTGAGGAACTTCATCATGAGACCCACAAATGATATCTGAATCATCAGATCTTCTATAATTATAGGACCCTACCAGTTCCCATCCCCCTTTCTCCCCCATCTAAGGATGTCATGGCCCTGCCTAAGGGGAGGGGGGTAGTCCTTGAGAATATCCTCCATGACTTGGTGAGGTGGCTTGTTCCATTCTATTGGTCGATCGACTGGCTGCATCGCAGATCTTGTTCTACCTATGATATGATGTCGATTGTCTTCCCAGTATTGAGAAACCTTTGTTTGACCTATCTTGGTCATCTTGTATTTGACTATGTGTAGTCGTTCATCTGAGCATAGCGTTGGTCTCTTCTCCCACCCATCCTCCCAGAAAAGGGTCGACTGACCGTCATGTAGCTCCCAAAAGCTCTGATTTTGCACCAACGCTCGATTTTTCCAAGCATAATTCTAAATTATCGAGGCCGGTTTGTCTCCCTCCATTCTAATCTAGTCTTGAGGGGGGATGTCTCTAGCATATTTCCCCTACCAAATATTTTCCCATAGCACCTCTGGTATTTTGGTCCATTTCCAAAATATTTTTTCTTTCAGGTCTGGCCCAGCCTCTGGGGGTCTTTTAGTCCTAATTCTCCCCTGGATTTTGGCTCACACAATCACTCCCAGGCTATCAAGGCCCATTTTTTTTTCTCTTTTCGTTCCTCCCCATAAAAATTTTCTTTGTATGGATCAGATTTTTTGAAAGATGTGCACGAGCGCTTCCAGAACTAAGAAAAGATAAGCCGACATAGCCATTAAAACTAACTTGATTAGCAAAAATATTCCTGGCAAAGAGAGGAATTTATGGGTCCAACTATTGAGCTTGTCTTCCATTTTAGGCATAAGCTCTTTCCCTCTTGAATTTCTTAGAGATTCGTCCATAAGGGGGCCCCAAGGTATCATGAGGGTAGAGAGGATCATTGAAAGCCCAAAATTCTTGTAATTCTTTGTTGAGTGATTTCCGGGGTGTTAAATAGAAAATGTTGGATTTTTCTAGGTTGAGATGCATGACTGAGGCTATGAGGAAGACATATAGAATTTTCTTGATGGCCCTATCTTCTTGTACTGTGGGTTTACCCAAGAGAAGGGTGTAATCGATAAACTTAATATAAGACAAGGGATTAGTTTGAGGGGAAATAACGAGACCTTTCAGGTGACTTTCCCTAAGTGTTTTCTTCAGCAATCTCCCTAGACCTTCAATGAGAATAATGAAGAGGTAGGGGGACAAGCGATCTCCCTGCCTTAACCCCCG
>SNQJ01S0052792.1:43730-63623 GCA_010110895.2 Picea sitchensis | reverse complement strand
CATAGGGGGAGGAGGTTTGTATTTCGAAGGTCTGTATTTCTGAGGTATGTATTTATGTTGGACATCTTCTAGTTTTTTTGAGGAGTTGGGTTCTGGAGTTTTGGTGAACCATTGCAAGGGGCACTGGGTTGCTGGGGGTTTTGGGCATGGGGGCCAAGATTCATTTCAGTATCCTAGAGCTAGGGAGCTGGACAGGCTACTCTTAGCTGGCTGGGTGGTTAGTCGGTTTGGGCAGTGTTTGTTCAAGCAACAGACTGGGCAAAGCAGCAGGGAGGAAAACCATATAAGTGGGAATTTAGCATCAGGTAGAGGTATTTTAATTTATGTATTTTAAGGAATATGTAGTGTTATGTGGTTGTTCGTAAGCTTATTATGATATGTTCATAAATTTTATTTAACTTGAATGGTTATATGTTGGTTATGAAGTTATGAAAATGTTAGGATAGCATTTCTTTAAAATATTTTTTTTTGTTTTTGTTTTATAAGGCTCTGTTGAGTAGAAACTTATACATGTAAGGAAGGGGCTAGTGAAAAAGAGATAGTGCCCGCAAAAGGAAGAGTGTCCATAATGCCCAGACAGAGGGTGCAGGTATGACAGGACCTATGCCTAAAGGAGGAAAAGGGTCCTGTGTATAATTTATTTGGGTTCAATTAGGAGCTCGAAGAGTCAATTCGGCTCAGAAGAAAGAAAGATCATAATCTGGGAGGTCGCAAAACCCTAGGAGGGTAGGGGGGCTTCATCAATTTGTCTATCTAGAATGAAGACCCAAATGGGCACAATCCATCCTACTAGTAGCCAATGATCTTGCATATGATATTGTTGATCCTAGAGGACGAGATCCAAATATTAGGGATATCCACATGCTCTGAAATTCATATAACCAATAATTACCATGCATTACTACATGGTTCGTGTATTCAACCCTCATGACTATCCAGAGGCTAACAAGAATATGTATTGGAAAACTACCATAAATGATGATGAATTGGATTTTCTTCATTTGAATTAGAGAAAGTGGACAGATAAGGAAATAACATTGGTGCATTTACTTCATCATATTTGTACATACATACACATATTCATCAAAACCTTCAATGAGCATAGATTTCAAGCCTTGCGAGGTGTCCTTGGGGTGAAGAACACAGTTTCTCGGAAGCTTCCCTCCTCTTTTTTATCATCGGATCTTGAGGGGAGGGGGCTTCCCATGAGGTTTTCCATCTTCCTCTTTATTGTTGTTCCTTTTTTTTAATAAATTCATTGTAAAATGGATTCCTAAAACATATTCTTGTAAGGACCCATTCATACTCCCTAGCAGTCATTTAAGGCAATATTGGACATATTACATACCCACCTAGTATTTCATATCGTATATTTATTTGTCTATGTTGAGTATTCCCATGGTCTAAGATATTCCTCCCTATATGACATATTCTCCCCTAGATGAGGGTGCCACCTCCTCTTTAGTCAGTAATCATTTATATATCAATTAGACTAGTGGAGTCAAGCCATGAATGGAAACCTCTATATTATCACCAAGTGTTGCATGCTCACCTTGGGATCATCACTAGGAGGGAACACTCACCTTCGGATCATCACCAAGGGTGGGGACACTATATACATGAGACTACGAGGTTACACCACATGTGCATTCATGAGATTCTCTACACTCTACTTATATGATCCAATTAACTGATGACTGCATGGTTAGTTAGCTAGGACTAGGTGGCAGATATTTGGGGCTTTATATCAGTGTATGCCAACATGTCTCTAGAATAATACTATGGATAAGTAGTTGTATCCTGTAGCTTATTTATATATTGTATAGTATTCACTCTTTGAGTGTGGAATAGTGGTTAATACAATTCTTTATTCTGTCTCTCCAATTCTTCTCTTCTTCTCTCATCTTTCCATGTTTTGTTCATTTTTGCTAGCTAGATTATTTGTGTAGATTTCACCAAAATTTCACAATCCTTATTCAATAAAGTGCACCCTTTTACATTAAATAACTATCTATTTCTATCTAATGAGACTTATTCAAAGACGAGTTTTACATACACTAATTGACTAAAATAAATCCTACAAAAACTAAAGTATGTAGGTTAGGGTAGGACCCTAATAATGAGAGGAGGATTATAGAAGTATCTATTTTCTTTATGCAAATTTTATTTATTTTGTATATTATACCAAGTTTCCATCCACAGAAAAGATTCTTGAGGACTCACGAAGTAGAGAAATAAAAAATAAAACTATTGTAGAGTTTTGTTTATGCAACCATTGATTATGGGTCTCAATAGAAGTAAAATTAAAAGTAGTCCATTGATGCATTTTAAAATGAATATGACAATCTTACTTGGAGAGAAAGAGATATAGTTTTCAGGAACTATGTGAAAAGAAGCTTCACCATATTTGAGGCTATTGTCGGAGCTCAAGTTCTAGGGTAGAGGAGATGACAAATTGACTTTCACAACTTGTAATCGCTACATAGATATTGTGGTGAGTACTATTGAAAAAGAAGGAAGAAAAGGAATTTGTAAATTCCTTGCCATAGTCCATAGAGAGAAAGAATCTTGATTGTACACTAATGTATCTCAAGAGTAGATTAAAGGTGTACCTTTTCTTTTAACATTAAGTCACTAGCACACAGATCTCTTTTATGAAAATAATGATTTTTCCCTTCATTTTGGTTTTCCCATATCAATTTACACAATAAATCCTAGATGTCAAATGGTGTGTGATTGTATGACTTTACTACTTTGAATTCCTTATTAAAATATAGAATAAATCTCCACTTATATAACAAAACTATTTCATATTACATAGAAATATTTAATATAATTAACAATATCAATAAAAATGGATTGTGAGTGGCCATTAACTAAGTGTTTATGATTGATAATCATATAATACAATATATAACATGATTGTTTCATACTACATAACGATATTTAATATAACTAATAATATCAACAATGGTGAAGTGTAAGTGGTCATAAACTAAGTGGTTATTATTTATTATGAAAGTAAAGTCTATTTAACTTAAATTATGATTGATCCTCATAGTACAATGTATTTAAAAAATAAATGACCATTGAAATAAATTAACACAACACAAAGAACTCATGAAATCTCTCTAACACCCTCTTAAATTTAGATTCAACTATGTCATATATAGTTGAGAATTTAAGAATTTCAAATCACAAATGGCTATCCACAACTCATCATACTCGAGCATAGTCATAACAACAAATAATTCCATAAATAAATAGAGAGAAACTTTACAATCACCACATATATTAATTCACATATTAGTTATACAATCACCACATATATTAATTCACATATTAGTTAAAACTACATGTTCTCAAAATAATACTTGTATTTCTCTATTTCTATTTTTAATATGAATAAATTTGACATTTTCTAGTATTTAATTAGTATTTGAAGTATAGATTTTTAGTTCAGTTTGTTGGGTCACTCTTATTTTAAAATTTTCAAGTATATAATAATTAAAAAATATAATTATTAGGAGAACAATATAAACCAATATACAACATATTTCAATACACCCCATATGAAACATACTCAAATATAACATTACATGTCATCCTAATACTAATGAGGGTTTTTCTCCTCATTTATTTAGATCTATAAATCTATCTACATTTATAATTGAGAGATCACATTTCATTTTCTTTTGATCTCAAACTATTCCTTCCCACTTGCATTTTCATTTGTTACTTCCAATTGCATTGATGAAACGTAGTCTTCCAGTTTCCAACGTTGTGGCATGATAGTTTGCATGTTATTTCATCTTTCCATGTTAAATTATTTTTTCTAAAATAATATTATTTTCCTTTCCTTTCACGGTATCATATAGGTTAAATTTTAAATCAACGAAATTATCACAAAAGATTCAATGCATTTTGTCGATAAAATACTTTAATTACGTCGAAAGACATACACCTATTGATAATGGGCACTTTTAATAGGTTTTTAGTTCTTAATATGTTTTTAATGGACGAGATTAAATATTCCTAGAATATTCTTAGTCGTCACAATAAATGAATGGCTCTGATTTCATCCATTAACTTCTGAGTTGTTATAAAGACATCCATTTATATGTTTACTTTTTAACATTTACCTAATCGTGTTTAAAAATTATTGTGTTCACTAACTTATTTCCACATCTACCTGATTAAAAAATATTAAGATATTCACACAGAGTGGTGGCCACGTTTTTGTCTTGGCAACGTTTCGTTTCATTTCTGTGGTGGCGAAGTTTCGTTTCATTTCTGTACTGGTGAAGTTCCATTTTAATATGCCTTTCGGTGTTAATCAGCCACGTAATTGTGGTTGTGCTAGTTTATATAAAAAAAGACAATAATTATATTTTTTTATTTAAAAATAAAAATATCAACCAAATATAATTTAAAAAAAACTCGATAAACCTAATATAATTAAAACAAATTGTCAATAAATGATGTCTCAACACTAGTATGTATTACTTTAATAATCAATATCACATCCACAAATTATATCCAATGTTCTAACGTGTAATATTCATGCACTAGTTTTAATTTAGTTTATAAATTTATATTTATATTTAATGTTAAGATTTTTTTTTAATATTTTGAGTGGATATTTAAATTATTATTTTAAAATAAAAAAAAACAAAATTTAGAATATTTAATTCTAAAAGTTTATGGAAAACAAACAAATAAAAAAAATATTCATACATTAGTTTTATTTTAATTTATAAATTTTGTTTTACTTTAATTTATAAATTTTCATTTATGTTTAATTTTTAGAAAATTTAAACCCTCTAATAATTATCTTAAAATAAAAAGTAAATTTTAGAAGACTTGAATAAAAGTGAAAGTTCATTGAGAATAAGTAAATAAAAAATAATATAACTGCATCAGTGAAACAAAAAGCTTATATATGTATATGAATGAGTTATATATGTATATGAATGAGTTGTTTAAAAAGTAATAATAAAAATACAATTTTAACATAATATAGATATTATTTTTTTATAAACTTATGAGACTGTTTTTATTGATTTATCTGAGGACTAACAAAAAAGAAATAAGTCATATGTCTATATAGTTAAAGGGAGGTTTTTTAGAGTATCATGTCTATCTTAAAAAATAGTAAAAAGAGAAAACTAAAGCTTCTAAGAAGCTATGTTATATCCACTAATTTCTATCGTCATTCAAAACCAAAAAATGTGTACATACTTTTTAGTGAGATTGGAGATTTGCAGTTGAGACATGAGGCATATTAGGTGTTGATTGTGTGGTTTTCTTAGGTGATAAGGTTGTCATCATCATTCTTGAGGATGGGCGACAGATAAAACTTCTATGAGGAGTAGGTTAGACTGTTTAATTGTAGTTTCATGGTGTTTTGGGTGTTCTCATGTGTTTCATGTGTTTGTAGCATTTGTCCCAATGATGTTTTGAGGTGCCAATATAAATCATTGCAGCATTTGTCCCAACGATGTTTTGAAGTGCCAATATAAATCAGCCATCTTCTAGTACTTGGTTTTGTGCCATCTCATGTTACTCACATCCATAAATCACTTGGTTATTGGCTCTTCCACCTCCTAGTCAGGGTTCTCCCCAATTCAATTTCATCATCCATTTCCTCTAGTTGAGCACGAAACTATGGCGTGGTGGCCACCCTGAATTTGACTGCAACAACCTCAATATTCCGTTGCACCAAGGTGGTGGGCGTTCCTGTATGATCATGGCTATTAGGTGTACGTACTTTTTAGTGAGCTCGACGATTTTCAATTGAGTCATGAGGCATATTAGGTGTTGATTGTGTGGTGCTCTTAGGTGATAAGGTTGTCATCATTGTACTTGAGGATGGGAGATGAGATAAAACTTCTCTGAGGAGAAGGTCAGACAATTTAGTTGTACCTGGATGGTACTTTGGGTGTTTTCACTTGTTTCACGTGCTTGCAACATTTTTCCCAATGATGTTTTGAGGTGCCAATATAAATCATTGCAGCATTTATCCTAAGGATGTTTTGAAGTGCCAACATAAATCAACCATCTTCTAGTACTTGGTTTTGTGCCCTCTCATGTTACCCACATCCATAAATAACTTGGTTATTGGCCTTTCCACCTCCTAGTTAGAGTTCTCTCGAATTGAATTTCATCTTCCATTTCCTTCAGTTGAGCGTGAAACCGAGGCATGGTGGCCACCTTGAAGTTCGTGGAAACAACCTCAATATTGCATTGCACTAGGTGGTGGGTGTTCTTGTCCGATCATGGATTTTAGGTGTACATACTTTTCAGTGAGCTCGAGGATTTTAAATTGAGTCATGAGGCATATTGGGTGTTAATTGTGTGGTGCTCTTATGTGATAAGGTTGTCATCATTGTTCTTTAGGATGGGAGACGAGCTAAAACTTCTTTGAGGAGTAGGTCAAATAGTTTAATTGTAGCTAGATGGTGTTTTGGCTATTCTCATGTGTTTCATGTGTTTGCAGAATTTGTACCAAGGATGTTTTGAGGTGTCAATATAAATCATTGCATCATTTGTCCCAACGATGTTTTGAAGTGAAAATATAAATAAACCATCTTCTAATACTTGTTTTTGTGCCCTCTTATGTTACCCACATCCATAAATCACCTGGTTATTAGCTCTTCCACCTCCTAGACCGAGTTCTCTCCAATTAAATTTCATCTTCCATTTCCTCCATTTGAGCGTGAAACCGAGGAGTGGTGTCCACCCTGAAGTTCGCGGAAACAAACTCAATATTCCGTTGCACCCAGGTGATGGGTGTTCCTGTCTGATCATGGCTATCAGATGCACCACTCTCGCTTCTGTATCCATGGTGGTATCCGTGTCTATATCCATCTAAATCAAAGCTCTCCTCCTGGTTCCAAAGATGAAATGTTGTATGGAGGGGGGAATCCCCCTCAATCTGAATGCAGGGAGCTTCTCCCTAACATAAATATTATCATAGTTAATAAATAAATAAAATATTCATTAAAAATGGAAAAAATAATAAATAATAAATTATAAATAATAATAATTAAAAATGATTTAAAAATTAATTAAAATATAGCAATTATAAAATAATAATTCTTAAAAAACAATAAAAATTACTTTTAAATTTAAATTATAATTAATAATTAATAATTAGTATTATACAATTCTCATACATTTAATACTTAAAAACATTAAATAAGATTAAAAAAAACATACTCTTCCTTTTAATTTAGATCACATAAATACTTCCTCAATAATTAATATTATATATATATAATAATAATAATGATGATGATGAATGTCCATTGAAATTTGACTGGTAAAGTCTACAGAGGTACACATACCCTACCCCCCTCTGGATTTGAACTTGTGACCTCTTAAGAGGAAACACATATTCTTAGCCATTAGGCCCACTCAGACTGTATGTCATATACCTTTATAAGATTATTTGGCATATGGTCTATCGTAACAATTTGATGAAGTCTTGTACTTACAAATTACTCTTCCATCTTCTATGGAATTTTAACATGGCATCTTCTTTTATTCTCAAACAAGTTTAACTCGGCATCTTCAATAGTGGTTTAAATTTGATTATTAGATAACTACTCAAGTGGTGGTGGCGTAGTTATGAAGTTTAACTCAACATAATCATAAGTCTAAATTTGATTGGCATTTGTTTGAATTGAACTACAATCAATTATAAATAGAGAGATTAATTCATAGAAAATGTGAGAACAAATTATTATCACAATTCATTCATCAGAGGGAAAACCCTATTACATTTATAGCTGGAAAGCCCACGAATAAAACAATAACCGAATCTTAGAAGTATGGTTCTAAAAACCCGTATCATCTAAAATTAAACTCTAGTAAAATAATTCACGAAGGAAGTTCCAACAACATTCTATAGTGTCGACATTATTCTCACATCCCCCTTTAATGAAGAAACCGATTTTCTACAATATGTAACTTACTTCTAAAAACTTAAAACTTGAGTTTACCAATAGGATTGGTAAATATATCAGCCACATTATTATTTGTATTACAAAAAATCAAATTAATTTCCTTTGGTCAATCTTCTCTCTCATGAAGTGTTGTTGTAGGTGGATGTGTTTTTATATTGCATGATATATTGGATTGTGTGTCAATTTGATAGAACTTTGATTATCACAATTGATGCATGATGGATCATTTTTCTCCTCTTCAACATCTGTAAGAATTCTCCTTAACCAAACAACTTCACAGGTAGCATTGGTGAAGGATTTATACTCATATTATGTTGACGACAAATAAACAATTGGTTGTTTCTTGCTACTCCATGATACAACCCTTGATCCTATATGAAATGAATAACCTAAGGTAGATCTTATATCACCAGGATTTCCTACCCAATCTAAATCAGAAAAACCTATTAGTTCAACATCAGATTCATCAGTACACATAATAGAAACATTTATTGTCCATTTCAAGTATCAAAGGAATTTCTTTACAGTTTTCCAGTGGCTCTTAGAATTCTTAGCCATGAACTAAATAAGGATGATCACTAAGTATGCAATGTTTGGTTTAGTAGTGGTGAGGTAGTTCAAACTAACCACCAACGAATGATATAAAGTACCATTTGCCTCTTTAGTTCCATCCTCACTCTATAACTTTGCATTATGTTCTAAGGGAGTTAACATTGCTTTACATTCACTGATATTGATCTTTCTAATAATTTATTTATTTTATTTACTTTGAGTGCTTAATGTCTTACCAAGATTTCTCTAAACCTCAAGTCCTAAACAGTAATGCAATTTTCCAAGTTCTTTCATTTCAAATTCTTGAGGCAACTGACTTTTAATCCCTTGAATTAACTTGGATGTACTGCGTGTAATAATGAGATCATCCACATATAAAGATATTAAAGAAACATTTCCTTCTTCATCTTTCTTAACATACATGTTAGGATCATTTTTTCTTTTCAAAAAACCATTCTGATAAAAGAAGGTATCTATTTTTACATACCATGATCTACGTGCACGTTTCAAACCATATAAGGATTTCCTTAATCTACAAACTAGTTGTTACTGTCCTTGTTTGAAAAACCCTTCATGCTGAACCAAATAAACCTGTTCTTTGAAATCACCATTTAGAAAAGAAGATTTGACATCTAACTGATGTAGTTTAAACTCTTATTTAGAAAACCTCTTATCATCTAAAATTGTTTAGAAAAACTCTAGATGTATTTAGAAAACTTCTTATCATCTAAAATTAAACTCTAGTAAAACAACTCACAAAGAAAGCTCTAACAACACTCTAAAGTTTTGACGTTATTCTCACATAATCTCCACCAAGTTAAAGTTAAAGTAGGAAGAAAACAACTTACAACACATTCAGTTTTCAAGTACATTATTGTTGGACAATATGTTTTTGAATTTAAATCATGTTACGTTTAAATTCCAACATATTGGAAGTTAATTTTAATAAGTTGTATTTTAATATATTCATTATATATAGGAATATTAATATTAGTGTAGAGTTTTACCATCGGTGCAGATCCATCTTAACTGCGTATTTATTATGTGTCTAGAGTCATCAAATTCCTCAAGATCCAAATATTTCTTTAGATTACAAAACTTGAGGAAATGTATCAGCCATTTGATGCCTTTAGACCCATGATAGATACCAGGTTAACATGGAATTGCACATCTCCATTATAGCTAACCCACTATTCAAATGTTTTAACCATATGAATTTATTTACTTTCAAATGATTACATACACACACACATATATAATGATCATAATGATTAACATCCACTGAGACCAATTCGTCAATTGGACCTTAAGAAGGTAAGATATTACTTACATTTCTTTAAAATTGTATTTCTATGATAAAAAAGCATTGAGAGAAGCATTCCAAGATCACCATAGTTTTGATGACTTAGGAGCTTATGAAGGCCTATATTGTGGAAAATATTTTTAAATTGGGATCTAATATGGGTGTACACATGGAAATCTAATAGGAAGTGTTTTTCATCTTCTACCCTCTTACTGTCGCAAAGATGACAAATTCATTCATCACACAGTGTTTTGAGAATTTTCCAACGCCCACATTTAGTATGTAGCTCATGAGAGTTTGTTCTTATTTTACCAATGTTGATTTTCTTCTTTGGAGTTCTCTAAATTATGGTTGACCACGTCCTTGCAGTATATTTTTTTTTGTAAGTTCATGTGCTAATATATTAAAATTCAGTAAATAACACAGTGCTTATCCCTGAGAGTGGAAAAAAAATGGGTTTGCCCTTAGTGGGAAACCAAGTGGGTAGAGACTTGAGAATTCTTTCTACCCTTGATTGGAAATCGGGATTACCAAAAAATTAACTTTAATTTTCTGTGTGATTGCTGACAAAATACTAGAAAAACTTTCAATTGTTAAAATAACTTGAAAGTACAACAAAGGCCTGAGCATCAAGAAAAGGGGCCATCCATAGGAGTTTCTTGAATAACTAGGCAACCACTAAAATTTTTGTCGATGTCACTGGAGGAGATGGAGTTGTTTCAACTTGGATTCTTGACTGAGAGGCATGTGCTTTTGATGAAGGGATCCTTCAACAAGCTATTCGTGCATGGAGAAGTCAGTTCACCTGAAATGTTGGGAGCCTCTTGAGGTGTCGATGTGTTAATGTGGGCCAGAGAGGGAGGAGGATAGGTGATGGGGGAGGGAGGATAAGAGGGAGGAGGAGAAGAAGTGGGGGAGTGGGGTGAGCAAGGTGAGCTGGAGGGGCTCAGAAGAAAGACACCCAAGAGGTTGAGGAGGGTGCAGGCGAGGTAGTTTTGGACTACCCAGTAGCTTCGATGGTGCTTGGACGTGCGACAAGATGCTAAGAGGGAGCCAAATACTTCTTCATGCCAATCATTAAGAAACTTCTGCAACCAGACGAACCGAACAATCATATCTATTATGGTTTCTTAGGAGGGATAGGGGAGGAACTGTGGAGGATTGCCTACCATGGCCACTTTACCCCAAGGTGGGGGTGTCACACCAACGAGGAGGCATGAGAGAGGAATTGATAATTTTGGGTGATATGAGGAGAGAGATCCACCACCTTACGTTGAAAGTAGAGGGATGTTGTATGTTAAGATAAGAGAGCCAAATTGCATAGTAGGCAAGGAGAGAATGGGTGGAGAGTTCACGGGAGGTCGAGAGAAGAGCATCAAGATGAGGCGGTGTCAAATATGGCACCATTAAGGTTTCTAGGCTTCGAAAGCATGTGAACTAATGGAGCATATAGAGGTCGAGCAGTTTTGGAGAGGGAGCCCTGTGGGGAGTTATGAAATTGCATCTTGAGGGACGAGGAAAGTTAAAGCACATGAGGGGGGGTGAGGTGGAGCACGTCTAGATAGTGTGACGTGTGATGAGGGATTGGTGGAGGCCTACAAGTCGACACTCGCATCCATGGGCCTCCTTGTAGTATCTTACTTTTCATTTATCCACTAATTATTTATCACAACACATATTATTCTTAAATTAACAAGTCATAGTATTTGTAATATTATCGGTATTCTCCATGATTGTAGTTCTTTAAATTAGGGTTGATCACCTGCTTGTAGTATCTTACTTTCCTTTTATCCACTAATTCTTTATCACACCACATATTTGCCTTAAATTTGGAGTGATAGTATTTGTAATATTATGGGTATTCTCTATGATGGATTCTTCTTGTATTCCCTAATGATTTAACCAATATTTGATATCTTTATGCCATAACTTCTTGAGCCGTTGTTGGTTTTTCATAGAGTTTGAACCAATTTTGTGGAGCCTCTTGTCATCCATGTTATTTGTCTTGTTCTTATATGTTAGGTACCTAATCAAAGAAACACTCTCAATGGGGGAAATAGTTGATTCTATGATGATGATATAGGATGATATTAATCATTGAAGTAATTATGCATCTCCCTTATATGGACAAGTAGAAAAGACCTATGCTCAAAAAAATAATTTTTTTGTTCTCAAATATTCTCTCTCTCTATATATAAATATAAAGTTATATAAAATTATTTTAAAGTAGATGTTGATATAAAAAAAAGTTTAAAAGGTGGATGAAAATATTTTTTTAATGTCAAGTGTTAACCACATGTTGAGCATGAGAGAATACACATATCCTTCATACTCAACTCTAGAAAGTGTCTTTTACTTTAACTTGTTATATATATATATATGAAAATTTGTGGACACAGAAATATTTGTTTTGACTGTGTTGCGCAAACACTTCATATTGTAGCTTATCGATGATAAGTTGATGCTGAGACAAAGTTTCAATATCAAAGGATACAATGGAATTGATGGCTTTGAATTTAATTTTTAACTTCTAAGACTTTGCACGATCGAATCCGGGGTCAAGTTGTATTTTCCCTACTTTTCACCCCTTACTATCTATGCTCTTTCAACAAAACCAAACTGCACAATTCCTCAACGCTGAAAGGGAATTTCTACCACAAACCAAGGAGTGGAAGGTGGCTCTAGTTGAGAGACATAACAACACTTAGTACATCTAGGGAAATTTGCATGTGACAAAGGCGAGAGGCCTCGAGCTTTATAAAAATTCATGGGATAAATCCTCCCATAATTTTTCATGATGTTAATGTAGACCCTAAGGAAAACCAAGTATGAGGATAATTGACAGGAGAAATGAAACATGTATTTGGATACTACCTTGTCAGTCTGGAAGAAGTTGTTCCAAGGGATTTCGAGGGGTGATGAAGCTCATGGGATGATTCCTTCTAATATAACCATCCACATCTGATCACTTATCTTCGTTCTCTCATTCGTTGCACCTGACACCTCCCTCCTGAAACACACAAGAGAATATGTGCGAGGAGGAACTCCTCTTATCCTTGAGATGTCTCTTTGGTACTTCCCATAGCCAGCGCAATTAACCACCTGCCCTCAACATCTTGTCCAGGTTCATGTGTTGGAGAACATGTGTCGCAATGGCGAGCCATGCATCACCCGCCAAAGATCATGGGCCTGATGAATCATTCTAGGGTCTGGTTTCATGGAAAGGGGGATGAATTTTCTTGACCACCAACGCCCAAGTGACCTGGGGCGTTTTCTATGGCCTTATTGGTCATTTTATCTGCCTCTTCATTGTTGTTTTGGAGGATGTGGAAACAATTTATTTGCATGGATCCTGTGAGCATGAGAATAATGTTTATTAAAATTATTAGGATCGTGGTATGAGGAGAGGAACCCCATATCATTTTCCTTATTATCGTCTTCCAGTGCTGCACTACATTCAAAATTTTAATTTTCCTTTTCTTTTCCAAATCTTTCCCTTGGATCATGGTGTAAGCCTCCACTTTGTTGTTTTTTTCCATCCCCAAATTCCCTAAAGAGTCCAAGAATTTATTTCCTTTAGGCTGCAAAATAACCCCCCTACCTCACACCTACCTCCCCTAGGTTTCCTTTGGATGATCCATCAAAACATAGTGTGTGCCCAAATTAAGAAGAAAGCCATTGCTCAAAACTGAAAGAAGAAGAATGAAGTTGTCAACATGATTGTTGTGAAGAATTGGAACACGAAGAGTGTTGAAGGTTAAATTTTGAAATCCAAGATTTTTCGTCTCTATTCCATCTATATTGATCATGTAAGATCAACCTTTTGGATTTTAAAAGATCTATCATCTGGGCGATTTCCTTGATTACTACATATTGTCAGTGGATCCTTTTATTATGAAAAAAATTCTATTAATTCCAACAAACTCATTCGTTAAGGTGATTTAGAGATAGGGGTTTACCCAGGTAGTAGGTCGATAGAAAAGTCTATCTCCCTCCGTGGGGGTAATTCAGGTATCTCATCAACAAACACATCTCTGAAATCATGCAACATGGAAAAATCCTCCAAGTTGGGTTTATTTTCCTTTTCTAACAGGTTTGTTACTTGGGTGGCATAAACTTGACACCCCTTTCTCATGATTTTCTTGAATTGCATTGGTGAAATCTGTCTAACTGATACTGGTTTTTGTATACCTTGAACTATCCTAGCAGTGTCATATTTTTCTTTATACTTAAGTGTTTTTTCATAAAAATCTAACATTGGTTTATGCTTTTCTAACCAATCCATTCCGATAATTACATCATAAGATACTAGCAGTAGAAAGTTTAGATTTTTATTTATGTTTTGACCACCTAAACTGAACTCATAATCAGAAATAAAGTGGACAACTTTTCTTTTTATTCCTATTAATAGTTTTACCAGCCAAGATTTTGCATGTCTTACTTTCTTAAGTTTATTAGACTACACTATACTTGGAGTGATATAACTTAATGTAGCTCCAGCATCAATTAAAACAAAAATTCTAGTGTTATTGATTTTACCGTCGATTTCCACCACAGAGGACTGGTGGTCATCTTGTCAGCCATCCATGGCTACATTTATCCGATGCAAGATTCTTCCCACATCTCTCACTATAGAGGCTTCCTGCAGATTGTGAACAATATTTATGGTTGCTGAAATCAAATTTGGACAATTCCTCCTTAGATGAGGTTCTCCACATTCCCATCATTTTAATGGTTCATGGGGACTATCCCCAAACTTCCTAGTTCTTAGATTTACCGGTTTATCACCTCCTTGAGTGTTTGGATTGTTGGAGTGAAAATATTTCCTTGGAAATATTTTTTTTGCATTACGATAAGGAGTTGGCTGGTATCGCTTCTTCCACTGGTTCATTTGGTCTTGTTTCTTGTCTTTCCAAGCCTTAGGAAATTCGAACCATTTCTTGAATTGTTCGTAACACATTTGGTCTTTTCTGAGCACTTCACTCAAGGATTTGGGGTTATCCAATTCGATTATGTCCTTGTAAGACTATGGTAAACAACTTAGGAACCGTTGGATTTTCACTTTATCCTCTCAAGATAAAGTTAGAGGATAAAGATTAGGACCTTACCTCCATGAGATTAGGTAAGTATAACACCATTTTATTCCCTTATTTTCTTTATTTTCCCCAATGGCTAAGAAAATGGGATGACCTTTCCTTAAAAAAAATTGTTTATGAGAATACCAAGTTGGGGCTTGGATGAGACAATTGTTGTTGCATAGATAGCCTAGGTTAATATATTTATTGTGATATAGGTGGATCTCTTTTATTCCATCAATAAGGAAGGAACAAAGGGATGCCATCATTATAAACAAATTTCTCTACCAATCTTATCTGATTCATCTCAAAAAATAGAAAGAATTGGGAGTGTTGTTCACCATTGAAGCACTATGTGAGAACTTGGGTTTTTTGTACAGCCCAACGTGTGGTTGACATTTGTTTATTTTCTTGATGTACAAGATTGATCCTTAAACAAGCAACTCATAGAGGCTTCATTCAAAGGGTAACATGTGACTATTTTCACTTGATAGCATCCACACCCTATCACCCCATATGGTCGGATTTGTCTTTGCTAGGACATAACCAAGACCAAACAAGGGAACGAACAATAAACTATATAGCATGGGATGCATGCACATGACACAAGGTGGAGATGCATCATCATTGCTCCCTGAAGTGAGTCGACCCTAGAGATTTTTTCTATCCCTAATAAAGCAATGGAGACAATGTAATACAACCTAAAAAATGATATTACCATGTACATTTTACAAAACATTTAAGAAGTGTTTCCAAAGTTGTCTAAAATATATAATTAAATGTAATATTTTCAAAATTAAAAACCTTTTTTAAATTATTACAAATGTATATTTCAATTTTCTTATTCATTCATGGGGAAGTGATATGACTAAATACCCTTGTTGGTGAGATCTTGTTTTGAATAAATTTTAGAACAATTAATAAATTTATTTGTCATTGTCCACTTCAACCTCTCACATTGCACTTTGTCTCACACTGCATTGCAATCGAGGCTTTCATTCCATCCCCTGTAGATCAATGCAGTCGATGCTTGTACTATTAAAATGGGAGAGTAGAGTATTACACACAAATAATAGCATGAATTAATGTGTTGAATTAATGTAACTAATACATATAAATACAAAAAACTATAATAAACTTGTTTCAATATAGATATCACACAATCACCCAATTGAGATAATATCTTAACCTCACAGTATTCTTTGACTCTTAGTTGGAGAAAATCTCTCTAGGAACTAATTATCTAACAATATCCTAAACTATAGGATCAAACCACTCTCGTAGATATTGTTCTCCACCTTACAAACATAATGTTCTCACTCAAGATTAAGACAAGTAAGAACTACATATTCCAACACTCTCCCTTAATGAATACTTGGTTTAATTCTCCATTGTTACTTCACTTTTGTTTCTTCCACAAAACTTCCACTGATGCCATCTTCATTATGGCCTCCACGTTGCCATCTGCTTCTCTTTGAATAGGATTTATTCACTATGGGCTTGATCCTTCAAGTTTCTACTTCTTCCTCTTGTACCGGCATAAACTGGTTACTGCAAACAAATGATCATTGATGTCCATATAAAAATAAATCCAACTACTGAGATACATGGGTACCATCCACTATCCTCTCCAATTCTCTAGAAATATTTTTCACCTATATGGTTCATCAACATATTAGGTTCTCCCTTAATCATAACTTGGTCCATCACATTATGAGATAAATCGATCTCACAGTTGCCCCCTTAATCGAAGATTCAATTTCTCTGACTCAACATCAAGCTTAGGCTACAGATAAACTTGTCACCCCCATACCTCTCACATTGGTCTATTCCACAACTTGATCCACATCCTCTCTATTCATAATAGGATAACTATGTGAAACCGCACCACAACATGTCTTCCTGAATAACAGGGATTACAACAAACATGGGGAGCTAACTTGCCTATGATGAGGCAATACAACTTGGAAAAAAAGTCTCGGGTGTAGGTACAATCGATCATGCACCATTTGCATCGCATATGCATCATTAATTCAGGTACAACAAGCATCTAAAAATTCTTTACATCAACACAAAGGTTACCAACTATATGTCCAATATACAAGCCCACTCCCACTCACATCTCAAGAATCTTTGTCTTCATCATTGGTATATCAATTCAATGATTATCTTGAATATCCATGTTTCATCTATTATATGTTAGAGTGGCTAATTCTAACAAAAATAATTGTTACCATATTGAGTTAGCTAAGATCAATAAGGTTCAATACATTAGTAGAAATTCCAAGACATTAATTTTTTTTTTTATCACATTACACTAACATCAAATGTATGATTTTGTCTACATATCATTGTAGCTATATACAGGCTGGCCATCACCTATCAAGAAAAATATATATTGTAGGCAGGAGAAACCTCCCCAACATAAGCCAATTCTAACCTCTTTACACACCAATATTTTCCTCGATAGATGAAATTGCGAGAGAAGGAAGGTACATCGGCTCCTAAAGCAGATCTTCTGCTTCAAGATGCACAAACTTTTGACAATTTTTTTTATTTTAAATCTCATTAATTATTTGGCTTCGAAGTATAAAGGAAAGGTAATTTCAGAATTTTTGGGAAGGCTTACTAATTCATAATTGCAAAAATAATGACAATATGGAGTCAATGATGATAGGAAAATGAAGTTGGAATGGAAAAGGCGAAGAGCTACGAAATTGACGGGAAGTGGATGAGGAATTTGAAGATTTTGACAGAGTCAATTTTGAGTGCTAACATTAGCTCCTCCTGGGTATGGAATCCCCTGCGGGATGAAAAAGAACGTATACTAAGTGTCTGATCCATGGGTTAATACCAAACCATTTAAACTTCTTCCTGTAACCTAAAATTGAATGTTAACCACATCTACTACAAATATGAACTGAAACTTCAAGCTAAAAACTGAAACCAAACTGAAACATTGTTGAAAGAAATGTTGTCCAAGCTGAGATTAATCAAATACCTACCCTACTTTATTAAGCACAAATGTCAAATCAAGTGATTGCATACTTCCAATAAAGACAATCAAGTAAATGGTTTCTTGACTGCAGCTTGCTTTCAGCTCCTTCTTCCATAAAGTCAAAAATGAAATAGGACAAGTTATTCCACCATCTGAAACTATTTCCATGTTTAAACATTACATAGCTCATTTCCATTGAAGATTCTAATAGAGATACAAAAGGATCCTTGAGAGCATAAACAACTATCACTTCCTTGTGACCATCAATGAGATCATTTTTAAATGGTTTTTTTATGACTGTTCACGTTGTCATAAAAAAAAAAATTAATGAGATGCATAGATGTCAGTCTCTCTTTGAGATGCACAGATGTCAATTTTGACAGATTTAAAATTAATGAGATGCAAAGTTGTCAATCTCTCTTTGAGTTTATTTTCTGGATGTTGAGATCAAGTTTTGAATATTTAGAAAATCGACAGAGATATTCCAACTGCCCATTCGAAACTTCTATGTGCCCAACTGATGATAAAATACAGAGGGACGACGATGGTCGGTTGAAGATAAGTTGGCGCCATATTGGTTGGTTCGGGAAGATGTGTGAACGCCACGTTCAGACATCCAATGAATGAGTAAAATCACCATATTTTGTCCCTCCTGACAACGAAAGAGAGACTTACGTTCTTCAAAGCTGACATCAATGATCCGGGCAGCTTTGATTATGTCGGTCATGTCGGTCATGGTTGTGACTTTGTAGTTCACAGTTTTGCAAATAACTCCTCCCACATAAACTGCTTCAATTCAATAAAAGCAGTCAAAATAATATATCCTGACCAAATATGGCCCTCCAGCTTAATGGGCATGTCAACCAACCATTGCAGAATTTTAACAAAATCAATGATTACTAGATAAGGGATACATTGTCCACGCTATTGTGCACGATTCAGGTAATTCCAATTTAATGATCCTCAACTTCGTTGGTTCCTTTATCGCTAGTCTCAATTTCTTCTTCAGTAAACTTCGTTGGTTCCTTTATCGGTAGTGTCAATTTCTTCTTCATTATCAATTTCAGCCACATCATTTTTTTTCAAATCAGCTGCACATCAACACACAGAACAAAAAAACGTTTTGTATAGTCCTAAACCACCATGAGGGCAAGCATGCAAGATCAACCTTCAACGAATTCGGCCACTCAGGAACACTGCAACGGAGTCTCAATCCCATCATATTCACCAAAATAGAATCCACAAGAAACACTAAAGTTATCTTTCTACGCGGTTCTGTTCTCCAACAAACTAGAGATCTCTCCCTCACACACAGTCATGCAAAAATATTCACATATAAAACACGCAATTTCTCTACTCTCCCATGTTCCTGGGCACTGCCATGAGGCAGTAATGCCCAATCCTTCTCTGTGATACTATATTAAAACGAGAGAGTAATCCACAAAAGTAATTGTATTGCTTTATAAAAAATGTTTACATATGCCTCTATAAATAGAGGTCTTTAGAAAACTCTCGAGCATCCAGAAGACTCTCAGAGTGTCGGTGGATTGTCACTGGATATGGCGGTAAAGCTATCTCGAAGTTGGTGGAAGCTTCAGAATAGGTAGAAATTAACTTTTTCCAACACTCCCCCTTAATTTCTACCACTAATTACATCAATATTTTCAATGTCCAATGCTTCTCTCAAATATTCAAATTGGTCTTGTGATCATAGCCTTTGCAAGTTGCTCTTTTAATCTGCAATGTCTCCTCCTTAACAAATACATGTCTTGGTTAGATCTTTATCTGAGTCATGTCATCATCTTCAATTTCTATCTTGATATGGTTGGGCTTCCTTCAATTTCCTACCATTACAATGCTTTGGAACTATCACATCAAGTGGTTTCTAGTTGACCACAAACTTTTCTCATTGGTGGTTTTCGCTAACCACGAACCTTGCATGATGGGGAAATTGATTTACACAACACGCACTCACTTGAGTTTCATCTTCAACAT
>SNQJ01S0052792.1:26516-36730 GCA_010110895.2 Picea sitchensis | reverse complement strand
GCCAGGTCCTTTCTTTATTATTATCTAGCAAAATGAAGGGATACAACCTACAGCAAAACCCATTGTAACTTCCTCTTCTTTCTCTCACAATATCCTCTCTCAGAATACAATACTCACCAACATACATAGCCGCAATACATTTACCTCATAAAAGAGGGTTGCCTTCTAGGGAAAAAAACCCTAACATAATCTCTATCGTTAGATTTGTGACCTTATAATGAACGGTCCAGATTTACAATGAAATTGCAATATACTTTTACAAGGAAATTTTTTCTTCGGCAGCTTTACCCTCGAACCCCCATTAGGGGATGCTTCCCCTGAACCCCTGCTGGGGGACCGCTTACCCCCAGACCCCCCAACCGGGGGGATAACCCCCCCAGACCCTGCAGAGGGGGTACTTCCCCTCTGCACACCCCCGTGTGGAAGAGTGTACATACTTCTGGGGTGTAAATACTTCATGGGGTATAAACACAGATGAAAGTAAAATACCTCTAAATCAAGAAGATAATCAGGCTCCACAACCAACACTTCCCATATCTGAAATTGCCATATCCTCATATAGGAAATTGACCATATCAAGAATTGGTAATCATCGTGATGGAAAGCCTGGTGCTAAAGAGCTCCTCCTATAGAGGGGATGGAAGACATCGGTTTGTTAGGTATCTATCTATGCTTCGTATATTTATTCCTTCCTTTCTCAATTGGAATAACAATATTGATGAATCACTTTAACCCTTGGCTACATTAATAAAGGGCTTGGAGAGAGAAGTCATTGTATGATGTTTTAGATTGTGATTGTGAATAGAGTAATTCTTATGTGTTTATAGCTTTCTCTAGATTGTTATTGTTCGATTTTTTAATATGTTATATGGAAGATACTCCCTCATCTATTACCATTCCTCATTGATTAACATCAAGTCTAGACTAGGAATAGTTATCTTGGTTATATAGTCAAAATTCTTTTGATTACATAGTTATATTCATGCTCTTGTTATTATACTCATGGATTTATGACGTTGATGAGAGTAGGGTTGATATTCTCAACGGACGTTAAAACATAATTGGAGAAATACCTACAATGTATTGTCGAGGTTGTTACTTAGAAGGAAAGGTATATCTGTAATGAAATCCGAGTGTGTACACTCTACAATTTATATCATTCTAGTGCATTGTAGTGGTTTCTTAAGAAAAACTTAGGGGATGTTGCGTGTTCGAGACACCCATGTTTTGGCTTGGGTTCTAATGATCATTTGCGTGCAAGTATTTTTTTTAACGGATTTTCTTCATGTACACTTCATGAGCTCTCGCTGTTATTGTTTCTTTGCAATCACATACAAAAATGGCAACGAATGATTTTCCTATAATTCCATGGTGAATTCTATGGAGTTGGATTAAGTATTCAAATGGTTCATGAGTTTTTGAAGATCTTCCATCACATAGGCCCCCACTTTACATCAATGTCATCCACATACCTCACCCACCAATCTCATTTTAAGTTGAAGGAGTCAAGTGATGTTTTCTAGAAGTTATCCATAAATAAGTTGGCGTTGCCACTCTGGACGTTTTCTCATAATGCTCACCCTAGAAGAAAATAAAGTGGATTTTAGGTATGTGTTGTCTTCAAGCCTATCATTGCCTCATTTATAAGAATCATCGGGAATAGTGAGACCATGTCAAATCTTGAGAGGATATCATCAATTTTAATATTGTGCCTTTGATTTAAGTTCTTTTTTTTTTCGAAGTTATCCATAAATAAGTTGGCCTTGACACTAGGAACTACGAAATAATCAAAGAGGTACCATGGCCACAAGACTATAGCACCATGGTGAGTGCCACGATTGGTAGTCTGCTGAGGAAATCAGAGACAAGAAGAAGCTTCTCAGCTTCCCTCTTAGCTTCCTCAGATCATATTTCATATATGATTTATGAACCAAATTTTGAAGTACATGAGAATTAATTTTTGATGCAGGAGCATCGCTCCGCCTCAACAACGTGCCAACATTCCAGCACATCAATGTGCATTTTAGAGAAGGAAAGGCATTGACCCTCCCATTTTTAAATTCAAAATATGATCCTATAGGGATTTGTGTTGTAAGGTCATAAGAACCGATCCATGCCTTTTCTCAGGTAGTGGATAGGGTCTCCTTAAATGGTTAAGTGTAAGCAGGTCTAGATTGTAGTTAGGTTTGGATAATCATTTATGTAATGAATCTGTAGGAGTATGGTGTATTAACTGAGACAATAATGACACTAAGGTGGTGGAGATGATAATCTCATAGAGACCTCGTTTTGTAAAGGGAGAGAGAGATCTTAGTAGGGAGGTCAGATAAGAGAAGCATAACTCGAGAGAGGTTTGATAGCAAAAGAAGAACTCATGATAGAGTTAGGTTAGAAAAACTAGGGAGAACTGGGACTTTGTTGAAGTCCAGTTTTTGTAAACATATGTATAGACACAGAAAGATAATAGAAACAAACTTTTTCCTGCACATGGTGTGTTTATGTATTTATGTTCATTGTTATGCTTTTATATGTCATTCATGTTTTGAATGTATGAACTGGTGAAGTATTAAATACATTTCAATTGTTTCTCTTCTTTGGTTCTTCGAGTGCAAGGATTGCACATAGTTCGTAAGGAGTGCATTGATAGAGGTGAGTCAACCTCAAAAAATATCAAGAGAGATAACGTTAAACCTTCATCAGTAGAAGTGAAAGGAGTGAGCAGAAAGAACTTTGTGTTGAGTTTGTAAAGAGATAGAGTTATTGAATACTCTGTAAGGAGAAGGTCAGTAAGGTGTGAATCAAGAAAGGAAAATGCGAGGAGGGAAACAAGTATTTATTTTCAAGAAATACTTCAGATCTGAGTTTGACGAAATCCAAGAAACGGAAGGAGTGTGTGGGAGATAAAAATATTCGAGGAGATCAAGCTCAGAAGGGATGATGCAAGGAGTGTGTGGGTGATTGACTTATTCTAAGTCCTAAATATCAGAAGAGATAACTCTTTCATAAGCACAAGCGAGACCCAGAGTAGTTGGGTTCCTAGGAGGAAGCACAAAGGACGAAACCTTTGAACACTGACAAAACTCTTCCAAGGAAAAATAATTCAAAAGATCAAAAGGAGGAGTGACAAAAACCATCAGATCAGTTGTGGAGAAGAGCCTGGAATGTTAGATCTACGTCCATTGAATGAAGGAAGTGCATAGGAGAGGGGCATATCTCATCTGTTGGATCTGAGTTCAGAGGATCAACAATCATTGGATTTGGACAGAAGTGCACAAGCCTTAATGATGTGTACACGCAAGAGGGTAGAATTGTTAAATTCCCAAAGTCCCAAATCCATTTGGGACCATCCATCATCTGGGAGTATGCGTGGAAAAAATCCATCAATTTCAGGTGGAAACGCTTCGGAAGGTATGGGCGCACACAAGTTTGAAACTTATGAAGCTTGAAGAGCCGAAGAATGGGAGAGAATATGAGCCATCAGATTCAGAGGAACACATGTCGGTGAATCGTAATATCAAGAGAAATATAGGGAATGGAATGTTGAAACACCACAACCCTGAATAGTAGAAGTTATGAGGGTTGTCAATCTACAAGGGGACAATTGTCAACAGATCTGAGTCTCCATGTGAAAGCACTCTGGGAGAAATGAGCGCATACAAGTTTGAGGCTCTCGAATCTCGAAGCATTGGAGAGCTGAAGAGCCGAAGCACCAGAGAGCCGAAGACCTGAAGAACCAAAGAGAATCTAGATCGTCATATCCAAAAAGGGCACGTGGTGAAAGATCATGAACTCCAGGTGAAATCAGTATGAGAGAACATGAAGGAGAAGGGTTTGAAATCATTGAAGCTCGAACATTCGAAGCGGATAATGGTCATTGATATGGGTTGGACAGGTGTGACATGATCATGAACTTTGGAGGACCGTACTCCGGGGTGTTTGAGAAGTTGAGTTTCGGAAAGTTATGAAGTGTCGAAGCCTAAACCATTCAGGGCCATTGATCCCAAAGGAGAAACATGGATCGTTGATTTGAGAGGGGACACATGGAGGACAAAGATTCATTCTGTTGGATAACCATTGGATTAGGGAGGATAGGTTTTAGAGGATCTGACACTCTAGAGGTTTGTGTTTGTTGAGATTTCATAACTCCTGATGGCCAAAGTTCCAAAAACGACGAGAACCATCAATGTCAAGGTGGACACATGTCACCATATCTAGATCTCTGGAGGAAAGCAGAGGAGAGAAGGTCTGAAGATCTAGAGAAGAGATCTTGATTGTCAATAGAGAAGGGAGTCATAGGGCCATTTCTCTAGTTAAGGAGGTGAAAGTCCCCAAGTGGGAGCACAACTGTTGATTGGGGAAGATATGTGTTAGCAAATCTTCCACTCTGGAAGATAACCAGTCAGCAGTGGTGAGGGTTTAATAATTGATATTCCTGAAGGCTGAATTCATGGAGGAAATCCTAGACGTAGATTAAGGGGGACAAGTGTCGATAGATATTCTACTCTGGAATATTATCACACAGGGAAAAGTAATAATTTGAGAATTCAGATTCCTGAAGGATGGATCCACAGAGGACATCCTGGTCGTAGGTTCATGGAGACAGGTGGCAAAAAATCGTAAACTCTGAAAGATTGAATTACGGAGGAAAGAGAGGTTTGATATTTCAAAACCTCGAAGTCCGGAATTGTGAATAGATCATATTCGTTGATTAAGGAGTAGCAGATATGGTCAGTGGATTTGGAAGGGGAAGATCTAAAACATCAACTCAGACATACCATCAAGATCGGTAGATTGATGATCCCATAACATTTCATGGATTAAAGGTACGTGGAATTTTATAGGTAATCGATCAGTCATGTGAGGCCGTTGCCCAAGGTCACATGCAAGGAAGGGGCTAGTGAAAAGGAGCTAGTTCCCGCAAAATAAATAGTGCCCAAAGTGCACAGACAAAGGGTGTAGGTATCACAAGACCTGTGCCTAAATGAGGAAAAGGGGCCTGTGTATAATTTATTTGGGTTTAATCAGGAGCCTGAAGAGTCAATTCAACTTAGAAGAAAGTAGTATACTATACCAAGAGGTCACAGAACCCCAAGAGGGTAGGCGGGCTATATCAGGTGGTATCAGAGCCTAATTTTGTTTGCAAACAGTAGACAAGGAGGTAAAATGAGATAATCTGGTAACATTAGATGATATCCAAGTTTTAACTTTTCATGTAGACAATAGGTGAAAGAAACAAAGTATTGATTCTCTGTGAGAAGGTTTTTTCACATGCACAACAACAAAAATTTAAAGAACCAGGTGAGCTGTGAGAGAATATGGAGATGCTCTCAGATGTAGAGTGATTTGTAGGCTTTCCAGCAGGGTAGATAGTGTTATCACCCTATAAGTTATAGGATCAATTGGTGACTGGGGATATTATCTGTCTCTAGTGTTTTTGTTGACAAATGATTTTTCATTCTGCAAATAATTTGGAAAGAAAAAAGAAAAAGAAAAAGAAAAGAAAAAAGAAAAAAGAAAAGGAAAGAAAAAGAAAAAGAAAGAAAGAAAAAGAGGGCATAAAAGAATTGCAATAAAAGCCCCATGCAGTAATAGTAACTTGGTCCATACCTTTCATGCATGGCGAAGTTCTTTTTAAATTTGATTTTGATAGGGTAGTGAATGAATTTGGATAAACAGTTTAATCTTAGCCAAAGTGTCTAGGTTAGATTAGTGAATAAATCTGGCCAGACTGTCTAATCCTGGTCAGATAGCCCCAGGGTAGAGTAATTTCTTAACCCAACATTCTAATATGGGTTAACTATTATAGGAAACTAGGTTAGAACATAGGTTAGTGGTACTATTTCTTCATTTTAATAAAGCAAGCTTGATGTAAGTGTTGCACCATGTTTCAAATGCTTAAAAGATAGTTTGGTCGAAGCCCCATGGTGGTGTCTACCTGAAAAGTTTGGGAAAAAAAAAAAAAAAAACCCATAAAATGCATTTATCCTAAGTTTTTCCCAGCACATGTGTTCTCCTCTCCCCATTTATGCCCCCTACACATATTGACGATCCTGATCGCGACGCCTAGATCTATGGTGTACAGAGCATTCCGGACACCCCTGACCATTCTGCTTTTAACCCAGGGGGGGTCCAGAATCGCTGATAACATTTGCACACATCTGGACGGCCCAGGATTGATCGCTTAAATCAATGGTCAATATTGGATTCTAGACCCCCCAGTCCATTCTACCTTTAATGGAGGGGGGGGGGTCCAGAATGAGTGATAAAAGACGCACAAAGATCTGCGGCTAGGAAATGAGCATGCAGATCAATGGCCCAAAATGGATTTCAGACCCCCCTAGATGATCTGCTTTTAACTAAGGGGGGGGGGGGTTCCGGAATGGCTTTCCCCCTCTGGCGGGTCCCTTGTTATACGTGGCGTAAATCTATTTTCCCTGAAGTCCTGTCACCATCTGCTATCTGAAAGACCTCCATCACCTTTGGACGTCACCTTCCACCTTTTCCAAACTGGTCATGTCCCATAACTGATGTCAGTCCTTCCCCACTTTCACTCATGGCAAGCCCCTTATTATGACTTTTACCTCCAATCTCTAGCCTCCATGTCACCCGTCCGTATCTTTTAGACACCGTCACCTGCCATCTCACCCTCATAGTGATTCATTGGCCATTTATTACTGGATAACACATCCGTTATCCATCTGACCTATCTCCCGCGCCCAACCGACCCCAGTTTAAATAAAACTATCGCTATTCCCCTTACATTCGCTATTCACCCATCGCACCAGAGAAATTTACCGCTTACTCCTCTGTTACATTCTATCGCCCTCATCCACAGTCAGTTTCCCCCACTAACATTGTGTTTATTGCAGGTACTATTGCAGAAATGACGCCAAAGCCCAGACAAGCAGAAGGAGAGGAGAATCTGTTTCTCCCACCTCCTATCGACCTCGACAAGATCCCACTGGTTGACAAAGACCGGTTAATCGCAGATACCAAATGCGATTTTGATTTCTCAGACCTCCAGTCATGGCTCAGGGAAGTGTTCCTGGACCAGAGTGATGAAATTGGACTCTGGGAGTCCAATTTACCCCTCTACCTCTTCCCTCAGATCCACCATTTTCCTGAGTTTTCTCTCAAGTGTCAAGCTCACTATATTCCTGAACAAAGAGTCGTCGTTTCCTCTTCAGGAGAGATCTTGTTCCTCATCATGCCCGAAGCCATAGACCAAATGATGCAAATTCCCCGAGCCGAGTCTGTGTCCCCCTTCAACTTGGAAATTCTCACCAAATTGTACCAGAAAATGACCTTCCCCCAAAGAGCTCAAATATTCGAGCTCTTCCTTCCCCCATACACTCAATTTCCCTCCACAAATCCTCCTTACCCGTCCTCCATGTTCTCAACTAAGGGAAACCATGTCATCCCATCCCTTTGCACTCTATTGGGATACTATTCTGATCAGTGGGTAGATGAGCCCATTCTAGGTTTTCTATCCATTTTCTTCACTGATTAAAAACCCACCATCCAGTTTGATTTCAATACATTCTTGGCAGACAATATTCACGAACAGTTCATGAATTTTGGCACAGAAGGCATGTTCATATACTCGTCCATACTGGCATACATGTTTGTTTTCTTTCAAGCAGATAAATTTAGTTTTTCCATGCAGAAGATGGATGAAGATGGTAAACCTTAGGCAGTCACAGCATGGAATTCCTTGCTCAAGAACAACTCTACAGAGTACAGTTTCAAGGCGTTCATCGATCAGTTCTACCACCCTGTGGTAAGTATGTTGAGCGGCAGGCCCGAGTCTCGAATAAATGATGAAGTCCAGAGAATATTGCATCTCTCGGACAACACAAAGACTGGGGATTGGTAGTTGTACCAAAATCATAACGAGATCAGAGTATACGATTGCGAGTTAGCACCGTATAAGCTACCCAAATATTTTCCTATCATAATCTTTTCTTTAGAATATATAAGGCCGATTATGAATTCAGATGATATACATTTTGTATCATTGAAGAAAAAGCAGCAGCTTTGAATCAAGGGGTAGATTGGCTCCTTCATCTACAACAGTCAGGGCACCGGGGAAGAAACAAACAGGATGTTGAAAGAAATGAATTTCTTCATGAGGTTCGCATGGCTATATGATCCTTATGGGATCATCTCAGAGATGAGGGTGAAGAACAAGAACATCCCCTATATTCACGAAGCTATGCCTAAGGTGGAAAAATTTGCAAATCAAATAGTGTGGGAGCCTAACACCTTGGTCGAAGTGGAACAACAGGTTCCCTGGACCACTATGTCACCAACGACCACGCCACAGGTCCCTAAGGAAAAAAGGCCTCGTCAAGATTTATCTTCGCCTGTCACGGAGGTATCGTCTGAAGAGTTCCAGTTGCACACTAAGAGGCCCAAGACACTCTTAGTTCCTGGCCCGACTGGAGAAAAGGAATCCCCGCCTACCACAGTGACCAAGTCTGTTATTCCACCCTTCGGTTCGAGCCTCTATAAATACATCACCCCAGCATTACCAAAGAAATGGACAGACTCCCCATTGGACACTCATACAGGCAAGACTGGGCCCAAGTTGAGCATTTTCGAGAATTATGAGATGATCAAGAAAAAGAACTAGACCCTTACCATCTGTACTTGCGCTCAGTTTTGGAAGAAGACATCGATTGCGCAACATAGGCTATTGTCTGCATTTGACATAGAAAAGGGCAGAATGCACATGGCCTTCCTCCAGGCGCAGATACCAGACCCCAAGGTGATCACAGACTACAGGAGGGCCACCTTCGAATTCTAGACAAAGGACGTGCACCCAGCAGATCAGATGGATCTGCACAAGAAGACAGGGGAAATGGTGTTCTATACATTGCCGCATGCTTCCGCTTCTATAGCCAAATTGTAGGTGTCACTGAACAATGCTCAAACACAACTCAAGCTGGAGAATATATCGTCCTTTGCGAAGGACAATATAATCAAAACTTTGGAGGAGCTGGTACTCAGTATTGGCTTTGACCCTTCGAATGTCAAAGTGGTGGAGGAGTTGATAAAGAAGAAGAATGATGACATTGCCTCCTTGATGAAACAACTAAAACTCCCACCCACAGAGGACTCGCAGGTGAAGGAGATAGAAAAGAAAGAAGCTGAGAAGGATGAAATGCTCAAGCTGCTCATGGAGCAGAATGCACAACTCAAAGAAATGGAAGCAGAGATGGAGAGATTATTAAAAGAGAATGAGCAAATGAAGCCAATGGAAGTCATTCCATTGAGTGCCATTTTGATTTCAGGAGCAAGCACAACATCAGTGACAACAGTCCCATCCGCAACTCCATTGACATCCCAAGAGAAGACAACCAACCTGGCTAAATCCATGGAAAAGATGAACCTGTAGGAGACAGAGATCAACATGCTTAAAAAGGAAGTTGAGAACCTTCAGGAACTCAAAAATTCCTTCCAAACCAACCTCTCCAAGGAAAAGCAGGTAACAGAGCAGCTCAAGAAGGAGCTACAACATCTTTGAAAGCAAACAGTGGCAGGGAAGACTTTGGCTGAGGTTAAAGAAAATGTATGGAGAGACATCACTAAGTCCATAAATGAGATATGGCCCATGATCCAAATCATTTTTGAGCAGAATGAGTTGGTCCAGAGGAGCGAACAGGCCATTGAAAAGATCATAGTAGAATTGGGAGACATGCCAACAGAGGCAAATGAGATCATCAAGTTCCTCAATTCTAAGACCAGGGAAGAGCTGGAAGAGATGAAGATTGAAGACAGAACAAAGACCATCCTTGAGGTCAAAAGAGTTTTGACCAAGAGAGGACTAATGCTTTAGCTGGAAGAAAAGGTTCAGGTCATGGACCAGGGGGTACAAAGGTTCTTCAATAAGATTGAAGCTCTCCAGAAGAAAGGTCCTCCTAGTCTGAAAGTGATCAATGATAAATTAATGATACTCCCAGACTACAAGAAGAGATTAGCCGAAGTGGCTAAGGACAGTTCAAAGTTTGTTGGCATACAAGGGAGCATCACTGGAAAATCATTCATGGAAGCCCTTCAGTGGGACATTAGTATCCAACACGATATTCGATACATATTCCTCACCAAACCTACATTCACCAAGTATACAGAAATGGACGAAGTGTATCGAAGACTGCTCAAAGTCAACGTGCCCAGTCATCTCAGATGGGAAGAGCTCTGCGATCTGATCA
>SNQJ01S0052792.1:3236-17225 GCA_010110895.2 Picea sitchensis | reverse complement strand
AAGTGTATCGAAGACTGCTCAAAGTCAACGTGCCCAGTAATCTCAGATGAGAAGAGCTTTGTGATCTAATCGATTAGCAGATGAGTTGTCTAGGTCTAGTCACCTGCTGAGTCAGATGAGGTCGTGCAAAGGCTTCGTCAACGGTCTACCCAGAAATCAGCATGCAGTTACACCAAGTCATCAAGCAGTTCCTAGATTTAGGAAATTTGTTAAATTAGTTAGGCTAAAAATAAATTTAGCACGTCCTGGTTACTTATGATAGGAATGTTTGTAATTTGAGTTATAAATACTTCACCTTTCGAAGTATTGAGGGTTGTTGATCTTCATACCGTGACTCTATTCAAACTATAATATTTTTTAAGAGATCTTCCATTAATAAAAATGAGGCACTTTTACAGGATTCTTGCGTGTATTCACTGGTGATGTTCTTTCTCTAAGTTGAATGTTATTATCGCTTTGTTATCATATTGTTTTCTGAATCTAATCTTTAAGAGTAACAAATGTTGCAGGACTTATCTCGTATACCCTGTTTCTGACTCGAAAGATTTTAGTGTTTTTCTTCCGGTATTTTCAATAAAGGAATTCTTAACTGCTTCTTTGTTGAAATTATCTTTCTCATCTTTTCTGCTCATCATCATTTAAGCTACTAAAAGATCCAGTGATTATATTATCTCGCCCTGTGAAAGTTTTTCCTTTGCGTTTCTGGTTTGTATTTCATATTTTATTAAATGCAGACCCCATAGCCCAATGGATGTGTAGACTGTCTCAACCAATTTCAAAAAATACTTTGACAACAAAACCAACCTATTTCTTTACCTAGCCTAATATCTAAAATTGGAAACATAGCTAAATCATATAGAGAGATCCCTCTCTAAAAATGTAAGGGCTACATCCCAGCTTCAAAAGTGGTTGGATAAAGTTACCTGTGTAGATTTCTTCTGTTTTCAACCTCTAGGAAATTTACCAAGTGCTAACAGGTAGAAGGTGAAAATGGCTACTGAAGGCCATAATTGTGGTTAAAGAAAGGACCTCCAGTAGAGGAGTAAATATGATATCGATAAAGAACTCAATGACGTAAGAGAAAGAGAGGATCTGCTGACATTTAAAATACAATAGGATGCTAAATTTCATTGGGTGTATGAGTGTCCCATGAAGAAGAATGTGAAATGGCATGTTCATAAATTATTGTCTAGAGGAGAACAAAGGTTGTTGAGAGTGTGGTTGAGGTATGCTAAATCCCTCAGAGGTGAAGAGGAGATGGTTCACACCTGTGAGCCAGAAGCTGGGAAGAGTCTCAGTGATGATGAGGAGAAGGGATCAATTAAGGATCTTAGGAACTGCCAAGAGGGAAGAGGTTGACTTTCAAGTTGCCAAGTGGGAAATATAAGGAGATCAGTGGATGATATCATAAGTTGTGAGGAGAGAAGTAATGAAATTTTAGACTTCTAGGTGAGTAATGAGATGGGATAATTGGAGTATCTCATAGAATTCCAGGAAGGTAGGGAAGAAATCCCATATTTCCAGGTGGGCAAGGGAGGAGAGATGAAATCAACTAAGAGTTCATATCAGAAAGGAAAGTTGATGGAGGAAGATCATAGGAGAATTCCGATCATTGGAGGAATTGAGGTATTCCTGCCACATGGCCAAGTTGAGGCCAGAGCATGTGTTGTAGATGCAACAACAAAATAAGAAGGACAACCAATAGTGACTGTCATGATAAAAGAGCAGGTATCAGAATCTGACCAAGGGGAAGAAGAAGAGGAGCACACAGTCAATATGCTCACTCAATGGGAGATATAATTAAGGATGTTGGAAGATTGGTTGGACAATCCAGAACTAGCAGATGGCTTCTAGAAGACAGTCATGCAAATTTTAGGAGAAGAGCATTCGACATAATTGCTCAAAGTTTTCAGCTAGGAAGCTGAACAGGAAATGATTGCAGCACAATAGCTTGCAGTAGAAGAGGAAGCACACAACATAGAATTTGTTGAATTGCATGAGGAACTGGAAACCATGGAGAAAAGGGTCAATATGAAAATTATGCACATCTAATAGGCTAAGTTAAATATAGATGGAGGAGCATACCAGCTTAGAGAGAAATTAGAGGAAGCTGGTGATATACTAGCAGAGGAGCTGACAGAAGAAACCTATATGTTAGAGGAGGAAGCTGAGAAGCAGCTCAATGATGAGACTATGGAACTGGAGTCTGTAGCAGGGTGGAGAACTAATGTCACAGGAGAATAAAATGACGTGGGGGATAAGGATGATCTATCCTTTGACGTGTTTGAGGAGGAAGTGAAACAGAGAAGACTGCAGAGGAGATCAAGAAGTTGATAGAGGAGATCAAGAAGTTGATGTTGAGTTCAACAAAAGTAGTCAACAAAGAGAAGCTGAACAAAAGAGAACCTTCTATATAAGTAGGGAAGAAACAAAAGCAATAGTAGCAACATCAACGACATATCTGGAGAGAAGCAGGAGGACAACTCCAAGGGAGAGTTTGGGATCCAGGAAGATTTCACGACTGGAGAAGAGGAGCTCATGAGCGGGATCTCATGAGTGGGAGCTCATGATTTTCCTAGCAGTGGAGTATGATGCAGGATCATCGCTCCACCTCAGCAACGCGACAACATTCCACCACATTAGTGGGCATTTCAAAGAAGGAGAGGCATTCACCCTCCCATTTTTAAATTCAAAATATGATCTTATAGGGATTTGTGTTGTAAGGTCGTAAGAACCAAGCCATGCATTTGTACAGGTAGTGTATAGTGTTTCCTTAAATGGTTGAGTGTAAGAAGGTCTAGATTGTATTCAGGTCTAGATACAATCATTTATGTAATGAAGTAGTAGGAGTATGGTGTCTTAACTGAGGCAATAATGACACTAAGGAGATGGAGAGGATAAGCTCGTAGAGCTCTCATTTTGTAAAAAGAGAGAGAGATCTTAGTGGGGAGGTCAGATAGGACAAGAAGAACTCTAGAGAGGTCTAATAGAAGAAGAAAAACTCAAGATAGAGTTAGGTTGGGAGAACTAGAGAGAAATGGGATTCTGTTGAAGTCCATTTTTTGTAAACATCTGTATAGACACACATAGATAATAGAAAATAAGTTTTTCCTGTTAATGGTGTGTTTATGTATTTTTGTTCACTGTTATGATTTTATATGTCATTCATGTTTTGAATGTATGAACTTGTGAATTATTGAATAAGTTTTGATTGTTTCTCTTCTTTGAGTTTTTGAGTGCAAGGAGTGTACATTGTCTGCAAGGAGTGCGTTGACAGAGGTGATTTTACCTCAGAAAAGATTAAGAGAGATAACATCGAACCTTCATCAACAAAAGTGCAAGGAGTTGACAGAAATAACTCTATGTTGATTTTGTAAAGAGACAAAGTTACTAAACACTCTGTAAGGAGAAGATCTGCAAGGTGTGCATCAAGCAAGGAAAACACCAGAACAACGAGAAAAAATTATTTTAAAGAAATCCTTTGGATCTAAGTTTGACGAAATCACAGAAACGCAAGGACTGGATGGAAGATCAAAATATTTAAGGAGATCAAGCTTAGATGGGATAATGCAAGGAGTGCGTGGGTGATGGACTTATTCTAATTCCTAAAGATCAGAAGAGACAATTCTTTCAAAAGAATAAGAGAGACCCAGCGTAGTCAGGTTCACAGGAGGAAGTTCAAAGGCTGAAACCTCTCAACACTGACAAAACTCTTATGAGGTAGAAGAAGTCAAAATATCAGGAGGAGGAGCGAAAACAACCATCATATCAGTTGTGGAGAGGAGCCTGGACCATTAGATCTACGTCCAATGAACAAAGGAAGCGTAGAGGAGAGGGATAGATCTCATCCGTTTGATCTGAGCTTAGAGGATCAACAATCATTGGATCTAGATGGAAGTGCACGAGCCTTAACATTATGTACACCCAGGAGGATAGACTTGTTAAAGTTCTAAAGTCTCGAAGTCATTTGGTACCGTCCATCATCTGAGAAGATGCGTGGCGAAAATCCATCAATTTCGAGTTGAAATGCTCCAGAAGGAATGAGGGCACATAAGTTTGAAAATTTGGAAGCCCAAAGAGATGAAGAACTAGAGGGAATATGAACCTTCATATTCATATGAACACGTGCCGTTGAATTTTAATATCAATAGGAAGATGGGGGATGGAATGTTGAAAGATCCAAACCCCGAATAGCCGAAGATCCGAGGGTCGTCTATCTGCGAGGGGATAGCTGTCAGCATATTTGAGTCTTCGACTTAGAACACTTTGGGATAAATGAGGGCATAGGCATTTGAGACTCCCAAATCCTGAAGCACAAGAGATATGAAGAGTCGAAGCGCCAGAGAGCTAAAGACCTGAAGCCCCAAAGAGAATCCGGGTCGTCAGATCCAGGAAGGGCATGTGGTGAAAGATCGTGAACTTCGGGTGAAATCATTCGAGGAGAAATCAAAGCAGAAGGGTTTGAAATCGTTGAAGCTCAAACAACCGAAGCAGATGATGGTCGTTGATCTGGGTTGGAAAAATGTCACCAGATCATGAACTCTGGAGGATCGTCCTCCGGGGTTTTTGAGAATTTGAGTTTCATAAAGTTCTGAAGTGTCGAAGCCCAAAGCATTGAGGGTCGTTGATCCCAAAGGAGAAACATGGATCATTGATATATGAGGGGACATGTGGAGGATGAAGATTCATTCTGTTGGATAATTGTTGGATCATGGAGGGTAAGTGATAGAGGATCCGACACTCTGGAGGTTTTTGTTTGTTGAGATTTGACAACTACTGAAGGCCGAAGTCTTGTAAACGACGAGAGTTGTCGATGTAAATGTGGACACGCGATGCCAAATCTATATCTTCGGAGGAAAGTGGAGGAGGAAAGGTCGAAATATCCGAAGAAGAAATCTTGATTGTCAATTGAGAAGGGAGTCATAGGGCCATTGATTTGGTTTAGGAGGCCAAAGTCCCGAAGCATGAGAACAATCATTGATTGCTGAGGATACATGTCATCATATCTTCCACTCCAGAATATAACCAGTCAGTAGTGGCGAGGGTTTGAGATTTGAGATTCTCGAAGGCCGGATTCATGGAGGAAATCCTAGCCATAGATTAAGAGGGACAAGTGTCGATAGATCTTCTACTCCGAAAGATTATCACATAGGGAAAAGAAGGAATTTGAGATTTGAGATTCTTGAAGGAAATATCCATGGACGAGATCCTAGCCACAGGTTCAGGGAGACAAGTGGAAATAGATCATTAAATCTAGAAGATTGGAGTACGGAGGAAAGTGAGGTTTGAGATTTCAAAACCTTGAAGTCCAGAATTGCGAATAGATCTTATCTGTTGATTCGTGAGGAGCAGCTCTTGTCCGTGGATTTGGAAGGGGCAGATCTGAAGCATCAACTCAGACATACTGTTAAGATCGAGAGATTGACGGTCCCATATAGTTTCATGGATTAATGGTGTGTGGACTTTAGCAGGTAATCGAGCGGTCATGTGAGGTCGTCGCCCAATGTCACATGCAAGGAAGGGGATATTGAAAAGGAGATGGTGCCCGCAAAAGGAAGAGCATCCAGAGTGCGTAGACAGAGGGTGCAGATATGATAGGACCTCTGCCTAAAGGAGGAAAAGGGTCCTGTGTATAATTTATTTGGGTTCAATCAGGAGCCCGAATAGTCAATTCGACTTAGAAGAAAGAAAGATCCTAAATTGGGAGGTCGCAAAACACTAGGAGGGTAGGGGGCCTTCATCAATTTGTTTATCTAGAATGAAGACCCAAATGGGCTCAATCCATCCCACTAGTAACCAATGATCTTACATATGATATTGTTGTTCCTAGAGGACGAGATCCAAATATCAGGGAGATCCACATGCTCTGAAATTCATATAACCAATAATTCCCATGCATTACTACATGGTTCGCGTATTCAACCCTCATGATTGTGTAGAGGCTAATGAGAATATGTATTGGAAAAATTCCATAAATGATGAGGATTTGGATTTTCTTCTTTTGAATTAGAGAAAGTGGATAGATAAGGAAATAACATTAGTGCATTTACTTCATCATATTTGTACATACATACGCATCTTCATCAAAACTTTCAATGAGCATATATTTCGAGCCTTGTGAGGTGTCCTTGGGGTGAAGAACAAAGTTTCTCGGAAGTTGTCCTCCTCTTTTTTATCATTGTATCTTGAGGGGAGGGGGTTTCCAATGAGGTTTTCCATCTTCCTCTTTATTGTTGTTCCGTTTTTTTAATAAATTCATTGTAAAATGGATTCCTAAAACATATTCTTGTCGGGAACCATTCATACTCCCTAGCAATCATGTAAGGCAATATTGGAGATATTACACACCCACCTAGTATTTCATATCGTATGTTTATTTGTCTATGTTGACTATTCCCATGGTCTGAGATATACCTCCCTATATGACATATTCTCCCCTAGATGAGGGTGCCACCTCCTCTTTAGTTAGTAATCAGTTATATATCAGTTAGACTAGTGGAGTCAAACCATGAATGAAAACCTCTATATTATCACCAAGTGTTGCATGCTCACCTTGGGATCATCACCAGGAGGGAACACTCACCTTTGGATCATCACCAAGGGTGGGGACACTATATACATGAGACTACGAGGTTACACCACATGTGCATTCATGAAATTCTCTCCACTCTACTTGTATGATCCAATTAACTGATGACTGCATGGTTAGTTAGCTAGGACTAGGTGGCAGATACTTGGGGCTTTATATCAGTGTATGTCAACATGTCTCTAGAATAATAATATGGATAAGTAGTTGTATCACGTAGCTTATATATATTGTATGGTATTCAGTCTTTGAGTGTGGAATAGTGGTTAATACAATTCTTTATTCTGTCTCTCCAATTCTTCTCTTCTTCTCTAAGCTCTGATGTTTTTTGTTCATTTTTGCTAGCTAGATTATTTTTGTAGATTTCACCAAAATTTCACAATCCTTATTCAATAAAGTTGACCCTTTTACATTAAATAAATATCCATTTCTACCTAATGAGACTTATTCAAAGAAGAGTTTTACATATACTAATTGACTAAAATAAATCCTACACAAGCTAAAGTATGTAGGTCAAAGTAGGACCCTAATAATGAGAGGAGGATTATAGAAGTATCTATTTTCTTTATGCAACTTTTATTTATCTTGTATATTATACCAAGTTTCCATCCATAGAGGAGATTCTTGAGGACTCTTGAAGTAGAGAGATAAAAAATAAAACTATTGTAGAGTTTGATTTATACAACCATTGATTATGGGTCTCAATAGAAGTTAAATTAAAAGTAGTCCATTGATGCATTTTAAAATGAATATGACAATCTTACTTGGAGAGAAAGAGATATAGTTTCCAGGCACTATGTGAAAAGAAGCTTTACGATATTTGAAGCTATTGTTAGAGCTCAAGTTCTAGGGTAGAGGAGAAGACAAACTGACATTCACAACTTGTAATCACTACATAGATATTGTGGTGAGTACTATTGAAAAAGAAGGAAGAAAAGGAATTAGTAAATTCCTTTCCATATTCCATAGAGAGAAATAATCTTGATTGTATACTAATGTATCTCAAGAGTAGATTAAAGGTGCACCTTTTCTTTTAACATTAAGTCACTAGCACACTTATCTCTTTTATGAAAATAATGAGTTTTCCCTTCATTTTGGTTTTCCCATATCAATTTACACAATAAATCCTAGATGTCAAATGGTGTGTGATTGTATGACTTTACTACTTTGAATTCCTTATTAAAATACACAATAAATCTCCACTTATATAACAAAACTATTTCATATTACATAGCGATATTTAATATAATTAATAATATCAATAAAAATGGATTGTGAGTGGCCATTAACTAAGTGGTTATGATTGATAATCATATAATACAATATATAACAAGACTATTTCATACTACATAGCAATATTTAATATAACTAATAATATCAACAATGGATATTTAATATAACTAATAGTATCAACAATGGTGAAGTGTAAGTGGCCATAAACTAAGTGGTTATTATTTATTCTGAAAGTAAAGTGTATTTAACTTAAATTATGATTGATCCTCATAGTACAATGTATTTAAAAAATAAATGACCATTGAAATAAATTAACACAACACAAAGAACTCATAAAATCTTCCTAACACCTTCTTAAATTTAGATTCAACTATGTCATATATAGTTGAGAATTTAAGAATTTCAAAGCACAAGTGGCTATCCACAACTCATCATATTTGGGCATAGTCATAACAACAACTAATTCCTTAAATAAATAGAGAGCAACTTTACAATCACCACATATATTAATTCACATATTAGTTAAAACTACATGTTCTCAAAATAATACTTTTATTTCTCTATTTATATTTTTAATATGAATAAATTTGACATTTTTTAGTATTTAATTAGTATTTGAAATATAGATTTTTAATTCATTTTGTTGAATCACTCTATATGTCGTATTTTAAAATTTTCAATTATATAATAATTAAAAAATATAATTATCAGGAGAACAATATAAACCAATATACAACATATTTCAACACACTCCATATGAAACATACTGAAATATAATATTACATTTCATCCTAATACTAATAAGGGTTTTTCTCCTCATTGATTTAGATCTATAAATCTATGTACATTTATAATTGAGAGATGACATTTCATTTTCTTCCGATCTCAAACTATTCCTTCCCACTTGCATTCTCATTTGTTACTTCCAATTACATTGATGCAACGTAGTCTTCCACTTTCCAAGATTGGGGCAGGATAGTTTGCATGTTATTTCATCTTTCCACATTAAATTATTTTTTCTAAAATAATTAATATTCTTTTCCTTTCCTCTATTTATTGATTCAAAGCTTTAACAAATTATCACCAATTGACTGAAACCACTTTACTAATGAAAATATATACTTTTCAAATAAGAGCTTAGATTTTGAATCAATGACATTATCACCAACTTGCTAAATCCACTTTGGTAGCGAAAATATATATTTTTAAATAAATAGCATTCACGGTATCATATAAGTTAAATTGTAAATCAACGAAATTATCACCAAAGATTCAATGCAGTTTGTCGATAAAATATTTTAATTTAAATAGAAAAAGACAATAATTATATTTTTTTATTTAAAAATAAAAATATCAATCAAATATAATTTAAAAAAAACTTTATGAACTTAATATAATTAAAAAAAAATTGTCTTTAAATGATGACTCAATACTAGTATGTATTACTTTAATAATCAATATCACATCCACAAATTATAGCCAATGTTCTAACGTGTAATATTCATGCACTAGTTTTAATTTAGTTTATAAATTTATATTTAGATTTAATGTTTAGATTTTTTTTTAATATTTTGGAGGGATATTTAAATTATTATTTTAAAATAAAAAACAAAATTTAGAATATTTAAATGTAAAAGTTTATGGAAGACAAATAAACAAAAAAAATATTCATACACTAATTTTACTTTAATTTATAAATTTTGATTTATGTTTAATTTTTAAAAAATTTAAACCTTCTAATTATTATCTTAAAATAAAAAGTAAATTTTAGAAGACTTAAATAAAAGTGAAAAGTTCATTGAAAATAAATAAATAAAAAATAATATAACCTACATAAATCACTTAGTTATTGGCTCTTCCACCTCCTAGTAACGGTTCTCTCCAATTCAATTTCATCTTCCATTTCTTCTAGTTGAGCGCAAAATTGAGGCGTGGTGGCCAGCCTGAATTTCGTTGCAACAACCTCAATATTGCGTTTCACCAAGGTGGTGGGTGTTCTTGTCTAATCATGGCTATAGGTGTACCTAATTTTCAGTGAGCTTGGGGATTTTCAATTGAGTCATGAGGCATATTAGGTATTGATTGTGTGGTGCTCTTAGGTGATAAGGTTTTCATCATTGTACTTGAGGATGGGAGACGAGATAAAACTTCTCTAAGGAGCAGGTCAGACAATTTAGTTGCAGCTGGATGGTGCTTTGGGTGTTCTCACTTGTTTCACTTGCTTGCAACATTTGTCCCAATGATGTTTTGAGGTGCCAATATAAATCATTGCAGCATTTGTCCCAACGATGTTTTGAAGTGCCAATATAAATCAACCATCTTCTAGTACTTGGTTTTGTGCCCTCTCTTGTTACCCACATCCATAAATAACTTGGTTATTGGCTCTTCCACATCTTAGTTAGGGTTCTCTCGAATTGAATTTCATCTTTCATTTCCTCCAGTTGAGCATGAAACTCGGGTGTGGTGTCCACCTTGAAGTTCGTGGAAACAACCTCAATATTCCATTGCGCTAGGTGGTGGGTGTTCCTGTCTCATCATGGATATTAGGTGTACATACTTTTCAGTGAGCTCGAGGATTTTCAATTGAGTCATGAGGCATATTAGGTGTTGATTGTGTTGTGCTCTTATGTGATAAGGTTGTCATCATTGTGCTTTAGTATGGGAGACAAGATAAAACTTCTTTGAGGAGCAGGTCAAATAGTTTAATTATAGTTGGATGGTGTTTTGGGTGTTCTCATGTGTTTCACATGTTTACAGAATTTGTCCCAAGGATTTTTTGAGGTGTCAATATAAATCATTGCATCATTTGTCCCAACGATGTTTTGAAGTGCCAATATAAATCAACCATCATCTAGTACTTGGTTTTGGGCCCTCTCCTGTTACCCACATCCATAAATCACTTGGTTATTGGCTCTTCCACCTCCTAGTCATGGTTCTCTCCAATTGAATTTCATCTTCCATTTCCTCCAGCTAAGCGTGAAACTGAGGAGTGGTGGCCACCTTGAATTTCGCGAAAACAACCTCAATATTACGTTGCACCTAGGTGGTCGGTGTTCCTATCCGATCATGGCTATCAGATGCACCACTCTCGCTCCTGTATCCACGGTGTTATCTATGTCTATATGCCATCTAACTCAAAGATTTCCTCCTGGTTCCAAAGATGAAATGTTGTATGGAGGGGGAAATCCCCCCAATCTCAATGCAGGGAGCTTATCCCTAACATAAATATTATCATAGTTAATAAATAAATAAAATATTCATTAAAAATGGAAANTCTTAGCTCCTCTTCCTGGTTCCAAAGATGAAATGTTGTATGGAGGGGGAAATCCCCCCAATCTCAATGCAGGGAGCTTATCCCTAACATAAATATTATCATAGTTAATAAATAAATAAAATATTCATTAAAAATGGAAAAAATAAAAAATAAAAAATTATAAATATTAATAATTAAAAATGATTTAAAAATTAATGAAAATATAGCAATTATAAAATAACAATTCTTAAAAAAACATAAAAATTACTTTTAAATTTAAATTATAATTAATAATTAGTATTATACAATTCTCATACATTTAATACTTTAAAACATTAAATAAGATTACAAAAACATACTATTCCTTTTAATTTAGATCGCATAAATACTTCCTCACTAATTAATATTATATATATAATTATAATGATGATGATGATGATGAATGTCAATTGAAACCAATTAATATGGCAAACCAAATTATATTTAGTATTTTTTATGGACATTTATAGCCTAATTTTAACATAAACTTTTAGTAATTGGTCCTTTATATCAACCATATAGAATAGGTTGAACTTGTGACCTCTTAAGAGGAAGCACATATTCTTAACCATTAGGCCCACTCAGACTGTATATCATATACATTTATAAGATTATTTGACATATGGTCTATCATAACAATTTGATGAAGTCTTGTACTTACAAATTACTCTTCCATCTTCTATGGAATTTTAACGCGGCATCTTCTTTTATTCTCAAACAAGTTTAAATCGACATCTTCCATAGTGGTTTAAATTTGATTAGTAAATAACTATTCAAGTGTTGGTGGCATAGTTATGAAGTCTAACTCAACATAATCATAATTCTAATTTTGATTGGTAGTTGTTTGAATTGAACTACAATCAATTATAAAGAGAGAGATTAATCCGTAGAAAATGTGAGCAAAAATTATTATCACAATTCATTCATCAGAAGGAAAACCCTGTTACATTTATAGCTGGAAAGCTCACCAATAAACCAGGAACAAAATCTTAGAAGTATGGTTCTAAAACCCCGTATCATCTAAAATTAAACTCTAGTAAAACAATTCACAACGAAAGTTCCAACAACATTCTATAGTGTCGACATTATTCTCACATCCCCCTTTAATGGAGAAACGGATTTTCTACAACACCTAACTTGCTTCTAAAAACTTAAAACTTGAGTTTACCAATAGGATTGGTAAATATATCAGCCACATTATTATTTGTACTACAAAAAATCAAATTAATTTCCTTTGGTTCAATATTCTCTCTCATGAAGTGGTGTTGTAGGTGGATGTGTTTTGATATTGCATGATATATTGGATTGTGTGTCAATTTGATAGCACTTTGATTATCACAATTGATGCATGATGGATCATATTTCTTCTCTTCAACATCTATAAGAATTCTCCTTAACCAAACAACTTCACAGGTAGCACTGGTCAATGATTTATATTCATATTATGTTGACGACAAATAAACAGTTGGTTGTTTCTTGCTACTCCATGATACAACCCTTGATCCTATATGAAATGCATAACCTAAGGTAGATATTATATCACTGGGATTTCCTACCCAATCTAAATCAGAAAAACCTGTTAGTTCAACATCAGATTCATCAGTACACATAATACACAAATTTATTGTCCATTTCAAGTATCAGAGGACTTTCTTTACATTTTTCCAGTGGCTCTTAGAAGTCTTAGCCATGAACTGAATAAGGATGATCACTAAGTATGCAATGTCTGGTTTGGTAGTGGTGAGGTAGTTCAAACTGACCACCAACGAATGATATAAAGTACCATCTTCCTCTTTAGTTCCATCCTCACTCTATAACTTTTCATTATGTTCTAAGGGAGTTAGCATTGCTTTAGATTCACTCATATTGAACTTTCTAATAATTTATTTTGTGTATTTACTTTGATTTCTTAATGTCTTACCAAGATTTCTCCAAACCTCAAGTCCTAAATAGTAATGCAATTCGCCAAGTTCTTTCATTTCAAATTCTTGAGCCAACTGACTTTTAATCTCTTCAATTAACTTGCATGCACTACCTGTAATAATGAGATCCTCCACATATAAAGATATTAAAGCAACATTTCCTTCTTCATCTTTCTTAACATACATGTTAGGATCATTTTTTGTTTTCAAAAAACCTTTCTGATAAAAGAAGGTATCTATTTTTACATACCATGATCTCCGTGCATGTTTCAAACCATATAAGGCTTTCATTAATCTACAAACTAGTTGTTCCTGTCCTTGTTTGAAAAACCCTTCATGCTGAACCAAATAAGGATGTTCTTTTAAATCACCATTTAGAAATGCAGATTTGACATCTAACTGATGTATTTTAAACTCTTATTTAGAAAACCTCTTATCATCTAAAATTATTTAGAAAACCTCTAGATGTATTTAGAAAACCTCTTATCATCTAAAATTAATATCTAGTAAAACAACTCACGAAGAAAGATCTAACAACATTCTGAACTTTCAATGTTATTATCACATAATCTCCACCACGTTAAAGTTAAAGTAGGAAGAAAAATACTTACAACACATTCAATTTTCAACTACATTGTTGTTAGACAATATTTTTTTGAAGTTAAATCATGTTACGTTTAAATTCCAACAAATTGGAAGTTAATTTTAATAAGTTGTATTTTAATATATTCATTATAGATAGGAATATTAATATTAGCATAGAGTTTTACCATCGATGTAGATCCATCTTAACTGCATATTTATTATGTGTCTAGAGTCATCAAATTCCTCAAGATCCAAATATTTCTTTAGATTACAAAACTTAAGGAAATGTATCAGGGATTTGATGCCTTTAGACCCATGATAGATACCAGGTTAAGATGGATTTACACTCTCTCTCTCTCTCTCTCTCTCTC